>PVIH01007366.1:70533-101375 GCA_004025045.1 Sigmodon hispidus
ATGGCTTATCAAGGGAAGAAATACAAATAAGATTGCTACACCTATATTTTCTTTGTGTTCATCTTTCCCTCTGAATTTTTTTTTTCCATCCCTGTATATCCTTATTCAAGGTCTCTTCCCCCTCCCAACACATCTGGTCATTTTTTCCTCTGCAACTCCCCATCCCCTCCCTGGGCAGGGAGCAGACAGTCCTATGGTCTCCCTGACCCAATAATGCTTAGATCAGTCTCCAATTCTGGCCAAATCCAGTTCTTTCCCCCCTCCCTCAAGAGGCGTTTCTCACTTTTGTAAGCAGAATGTAAATGTAAATTGTTCTTAAAGACATGGTGTATCCAGGCTTTTATTGTAGATGCCACCCTGGGCATCTTTTGGAAGCAGGATTTCAGTAAAAACTCCACCACTTTCCAGGGGAAGTCACAGAAGCCAGCCCATTGCTAGGTGACAGAATTGAGATTCCAAGTCTGGCCTTCTACTCAGACCTGGTCTTGTGAATTTGATGCTCAGACTGCAGAGGGATGATGGTGGTAGCTCAAGACTTTGTCACTGTGGTGGGGCTGCCTGGAGCCTCCGAGATGTGCTACCACAATGAAAGTGTGATACCAAGGACCCAGATACCTCCCAGACATGTCTGTCTTACAAAGCTTGTTACCATTTTAAGTCTTTTCATAGCACCTTGCAGGCCAGATCCCATGGCCAGACTGCTCCCACATGTGTGTTTCTAGCCAATGGTTGAGCCTCTAGAGCAGTGAAGTTGCTCCCACTGCCTGATTTCCCTCCATCAAGCTTCATTCTGGGTCATAAGCACTGGGACAAACATACCACACCAATAGCCAGACATCTGTGTATCTGCTTTGATTTTTAAAAATGTATCCCATGGAGTGGTCCCCCTATGGTAACTATGCTATGAAAACATCCTTGCTTCCCTGCAAAGGTAGGGGGGAACATCCAAGTTTTTTGGGGATTCAAGGTCACTGGGCCTGGCCCTATCTGTGATCATTCTGACTAAATAAGGTACATGTGACAATCTGTGGTAGTTTGAATGTAATTAAAAGTAGTTGAATGTAAGTTGGTACCAGAGATTGGGGTATACATGGGGTAGGCCTGACCGTGTGTTTGTTTGGAGGAATTTGGACTTCGGTAGTTTAGATTATGAAAACAGTGAAATGGCTTTCATCACTGCTTAATGGTCCATTCTAGTAGGAACATGGAAGACAGAGGTGCTAAGGGTTATTGAACTCGTCGAGGCTCAGTCAAAAGGTTCTAAGGAAAATTTTAGAATGTTGCATTGAGATGATTGTTGTAATATTTTGGTGAAGTGGCTGCCTTTTGCTTTTGTCTGAAGAATATGCCATTGGCTACAGTGAAGAGTATTGGATTAATTCTGTTGGAAATCTCAGAACAGGCTAGGATAGTCTGTGTCCTGTCTTTACTACTGTACAAAGTTATAAAGATTTAAAATGAAAAGGACCAAGCTGAGCAGCATGAATTATAAAATGTAAATTTTGAAGAGAACAAGGACCATGAAGTGGAATAGAACTAAGTTCTGTATTCAAGGAAATAAACGGAGTAAGAAATGGAATAGAAGGAGTGGTTATTTCAGGGCGAGATCCTGTCTGCAAAGATTCCAAATTGTGGAAAAGAACTAAAGACAACCTCAGAGCCATGTTTCTGGGGCACATCTTTAATTCCAGCAATGGGAGGGCAGAAGCAGGCAGACCTCTGAGTTTGAGGCTACTCTGGGATGCAGAGTGACTTACAGGACAGCCAAGCTTATTGGGCACTGAGAGACAGAAATCTGGGAAAGATGTAACTGAATGAAGGGGCCATGTTGTAGCCTCAGTAGTCGGCAAAGCTTGGCAATTCTGGACTCATAGTTCTGGCTTTAGCATTAAAAATAGAAGAAACAGGTTCTGTTGTTTACCTCTGTTTCAAAAGAAAGCCAATGAGACCAGGCATGTGTCAGGGGTGTCCCTGAATAGAGACTGAGAAGCCCATTCCATGAAGCCTGGAGGGCTTCAGAGAACCCAAGATGGTAGAGATGCCAAAGTCAAGGGATATCTGCCCAGGAGAGCTAACAGGATGTGGAACCAGCCCAAGAGGAAGAAGAGAGTTGCAGTTAATAAAGCTTAATAGAGTCACTTCCAGGATCCTGACCCTCTAAATCAGGGACTTCTGACAGAAACTGGACCTGACCTTTAGCTAAGATACATCACAGAGGTGAGCAGCCTTGGAGAGATAGACTTAGGCCATGAGGTAGGAATTTAGAATATAACCTTCCTCTGATGATCTTCAGCATGAGAAAATACAACTTTTGTTATACTTACTATGTGTGTCTACCTTGTTGATTACAACACAATGGGAGGCACTAGCTCTAAACTGGTGGGTCTGGGCTATAGAAAAATGTAGCTGGTCATGAGTGTACGATCAAGACAATAAACAATTTTTTTCCCATAATGTCTGTTTCATTTCTGCTGGAAATGTTCCTGATTGGAAGCATATCTTGATTCCCTCAATGTTGTAACTTGAAAATGTAATCAAAATAACCATTTTATCCCAACTTGGATTTTGGTCCTAAACCTTGTTAGGATTCTGTTGTAGCCTCTGAAACCACACCATGTCCTTGATTCTGACGTCCAGCCCCAATAAAAGTTCCCCCCACCTGATCCTCCCTGTCTGGTTTCTTTCCTCCTCAGAGTGATCTCTTTCTCCTCCCCATCTCTCTCTGTCTCTATTTTCTTCTTTCTATGTTTCATTATAATAAAAAGTGCTGTGTACAACAGCCTTAATTATCCTGCCTTGTCACCATTCTCCCTGGCCTCTCACTGGACCTCCCACCACATGGGGCATGTGGACTCCATAGCCATGTGCTTGTCACTCCTGGTAATGCTCCATCATGTGAGATCACAACCTGATCACAATATATTTATTGCACACAGAGCAAGCTAGCATGGAACATATCTCGAAACACATAGACAAGTCAGTCAGCATTTTAGTCCTTAGAATAAAAGTTAACACCCCACAGGAGGGCAAATGTCCTAGAGGATGAATTCTACCCCGGAGAAGGATGATAATCTCTTATATTCAAGTTAATGCCCTACAGCAAAAGGGACCATCCTATAGAACCACAATCAAGTAATGATTAAGGAAACAGTTGCTTGTTCAAAAATTTACAAGTGTGTGTATCTTTTCTTTAAAAAGGTTTTGTTTTTATTTTAAAGTGTTTAACTGTGTCTCACATCAGGGACCAGAAAACTTCCTACAAGTACAGTTCTATAGAATACGACGCTTCTGGCCTCCTTCCGCACCTGCATTTATGTACACAGACTACAGACAGACCACACACACACACACACACACACACACACACACACACACACACTTAAAATAAATGAAGGGCTCATGTTAATAATCCAAAAGAAAGACCTAGAAGCCTCAGATATCTCTATTTTGTCTTCCTGCTCTGTGGAGTTCTCAGGATTCTGACGAATCACTTGAGACAGAAACAAGAATGTCCAGGGGACCCGCATTGAGAGCTTTTGACCATTGGAGCACTACTATCTTGGTCCCCTCTAGGGCCAATTCTGAGTAGTCTGATCTGTAAAGCATCATGGGGACCTGATGACGACTTAGTAGCACACCATGGCCCCTCCAGTCTCAACATTTCTGTATTTGCTGTATACTGAGATGACTATTGTTGATTCCTAACTTGAAGCCTGTGAGTGTGCAAACTTGTGTTTGTATTTTAGACAGCATTTCTTGTGTCTGTCTGACCACAACCTCTCAGAGATCTTCCTGCCTCTTCCTCCTCCCTGATAAGTGTGGGTGTGTGGGATTAATTTTAGATTATATCTTTAATATAAAAATTTTACTTCATCTAGTTTTTTCTTCCTTTGCAAAGATGTTTAGCTAAGATACAAGAATTTAATCATTTCTGTAGAATTCAAGACTTCTGCCCTCCCATTGCTGGAATTCATCTCCTTCAGCAAGCTTAACATATGCATTTCAAAGTTTCTTCCTCCTCTGGTGGTATGGGTTTTGTGCTCTCAAGTGTTAATTCTGGAAACTGAGGCTGTGAAAGTTCTCTCTTCTTTTAATTTAAAGGGAAATTAAAAGATCAAAACACTAAATGCTAAAAACATTTCTAAACCTTTTTTTTTGACAAAATATAAATTCAAACAACTAATATACAAGTGGCTTTGCTGTATAGATAATTTCTAGGCTTTAGTCCATATAGAATACACACGCATTTTGTCCATGTTGAAATGGGCACATTTTCTATTAGAATAATTGCTAACAGAACATACATTTTGAAGGGCTCTTGTAGGCCCAAGCCTGGAGAATATGACTCAGGCATGTATTGCCCTTCTCCCCCTTTACTTCTACCTTGCCAAAAAACCCCCCAAAACCAAAAACCAAACACGAACAAAACATTAGATTGCATTTCTAAAGCCAGCCACCAAAGTCTTTTTCCTTATTTGCTTATTTTCTCCTGTGGATGAATACTGAGGTCCAACAATTAAAAGCCTCCTTAGGCTCCCCTAAATATCATGCCCCCAAAATTCAAACACCTCATTCTAACAAGTATTTTTTTCCTTTTAGCTTTATAAACTACCATTTGCTTATGTGTCTCTTCTCTATCTAGAGACATTCCTGTTATCTCCTGGACAAATATTCCTTCACCCTCTCCTTGTTCCTCCTCTATCTGGTCTTTGTCTCTTATTCCCTGTTCTTTGTTCCTCTGGGGCAAATAAATCTCCATTGTGCTGAGAACTTGGTTTTCTGCTGATACTCTCATTTTATATTTTGTGGTAAATATTGTTGGGAGATGTAGAAATATAAAGTTGGAACTTGAGTTGGCGCCAACAAGGATGACTCATCTGAGCCAAGGGCCCTGGTGGAGGTAAAGCCAAAACTTGAGGAGTTTGGGTGTTAATTGCCTTTGAGTGTGTTAGCTGTTTCCTGTAGAGGATTTCATGTGTGTGGTTATAGCTTTCCCATTTTGTCATTTACTAGAAATTCTTTCCTCAGGCACCTTTATCAGTGTGCTTGATTGTGTATTAGGCATAACTTTCCCCATACTTCCTGGGCCAAATGGATAACTTCTCACATATGTATGTTAAAACAGTCACACAGATAAGATCTCTTTTCTTACAAATCAGGTCTTTGTTCCTTTGCCCAGAGCAGTTGAGTCTGCTCTTCCTACAATTATCTTAACTAGTAAATATCAGGATAGAGTCACCTGGAAACAGAGTATTTCATTTGAAACATTTCTCTGATATCCAGTGACAGCTACAGATGAGTGACACACTGGAATGCCCTAAATTTACCACACCTACAGCTAAGAGAACTATCTGTGGCTAACACCAGTAATCTAAGGGTCTTAACTCCCTATGCTTACTTGCAACTGGATTCATTAACACAGGTCCTAACTTAAAGATGTATTGTTTGTGATATAAGAAAAAAGGTAAAGGAATACAGAGAATTATTAGGTCATACTAGAAAATCTATACTCCACCAAAATGGAAAACCTACAAGGAATGGACAGCTTTTTGGACAGGTACTACTTACCAAAATTCAATCAAGATCAGATTAAAGTCCTAAACATACCTATAACCCCAAAGTAAATTGAAGTTGATATTAGAAGTCTCCCAAGTGAAAAAAGCCCAGGACCAGATGGTTTCACTGCAGGATTCTACCAGATATTTATAGAAGAACTAATACCAATGCTCCTGTGTCTCATGTAGTAGGAACTGAAGGAATATGGCCAAACTCTTTATAAGGCCACAGTCACTCTGATACCTAAGCCATTCAAAGACGCAACATAGAGAATTAGAAACCAATCTCCCATCTGAACATCGATGAAAAAATTCTCAATAAAATTCTGCCAAACTGAATCCAACAACATATCAAAAACAAAACAAAAAACAGCCATCACGATCAAGTAGACTTCATCCAGGAGATGCGGGATGGTTTAACATACAAAAAACTGTGAATGTCATCCATTATATGAAAAAATGGAAGGAAAAAAGACTGCATGATCATCTCATTAGTAGCAGAAAAAGCCCTTGACAAAAATCTAACACTCCTTCATGATAAAAGGCCTGGAGAGATCAGGAATACAGGGAAAATACCTAAATACAATGAAGGTGATACACAGCAAGCTGACAGCCAACAAAAAGCTATTCAATTCTCCAACTTCTAGCAGAAGCAATAAGAGAACAGAAGGAGATTAAGGGGATACAAATCAGAAAGGAAGAATTCAAACTATTTGCAGATGATCATTTACATAAGTGACCCCCAAAATTTTACCAGGGAACACCTGCAGCTCATAAACACCTGCAGCAATGTAGCAGGGTACAAGATTAACTAAAAAAAAAAATCAAGTAAATATCTTGGTGTAACTCAGAGAAATAGCAGGCCTCTGTGACAAAAATTTTAAGTCACTGAAGAAAGAAAAAAGATATCAAAAAATGGAATGACATCCTATGATCCTGAATAGGTAGAATCAACAATAGGTAGAATCAACAAAGTAAAAATGGCAATTTTACCAAAAGCAGTCTACAGATTCAATGTAATACCCATCAAAATCCCAACACAAATTTTTACAGACCTTGAAAGAACAATAATCAACTTCATGTGGAATAACAGGAAACCTAGCATTGCCAAAACAATCTTCAATAAAAGAACTTCAGCAGACACACCATCCCTGACTTCAAGCTCTACTATAAAGCTATAGTAATAAAAACAGCCAGGTAGTGGCATAAAAACTTGTAGATCAATAGAATCAAATCAAAGACCCTAACATTTACCCACACACCTATGAACACCTGATTTTCGACAAAGATGTAAAAAATATCCAATGAAAAAAGATAATATCTTCACCAAATTGTATTGGCATAACTGGATGATAGTATGTAGAAGAACGCAAATACATTCAAACCTATCATCCTGCACAAAACTCAAATCCAAGTGGATCAAAGACCTCAACATAAACCCAGCTACACTGAACTTGATAGAAAAGAAAGTAGGAAATACCCTCCAATGCATTGGCACAGGTGACCACTTCCTAAATAGAACACAAGTAGAACAGACAATGAGAGCAATAATCAATAAATGGGACCTCCTGCAACTGAGAAGCTTCTGTATGACCAAGGAGGACACTGTCAATAGGACAAAACAGCCTACAGAATGGGAAAAGATTTTCACCAATCATGCAAGTGACAAAAGACTGATTTCTAAAATATGTAAAGAACACAAGAAACTAGAGCCCCAAACCCTAAATAACCCAATTTAAAAATGGGATTCAGAACTAAAAAGAGAATTCTCAGCAGAATTACAAATGGCTGAAAGGCACTAGAAAAATAGCTCAACATCTTTAGCCATCAGAAAAATGCAAATCAAAACAACTTTGAGATACCACCTGACACCTGTCAGATTGGCTAAGATAAAAGACACAGAGGACAGCCTATGCTGGAGAGGATGTGGAGCAAGGGGAACACTCTGCTATTGTTGGGTGGAAGTGTAAGCTTGTTCAGCCACTCTGGAATGCAGTATGACAGATGCTCAGAAAACTGGGAATCAGTTTTCCCAAGAACTTAGCAATACTATTATTGGGCATGTAGCCAAAGGATGCACATTTGCACTCCAAAGGCATTAGCTCAACTATGTTCATAGCAGCATTGTTCGTAATAGCAAGAACTGAAAACAACCTATATGCCCCTCAACTGAAGAACAGATTAACAAACTGTGGTACATTTACAAAATGGAGTACTACTCGGCAGTGAGAAAAAAATGATATCCTAAAATTTGCAATCAAATGGATGGATTTGGAGAATATCCTCCTGAGTGAGGCATCACAAGCCCAGAAAATAAGCACAGGGTGAACTCACTCATTAGTATACTTTAGACAAAAATCAAAGAACACTAACCTGTAAACCACAACCCCTGAAAAGCATAGGATCACAAGAAACTTAAGAGAAAAATCCAGGGATTCCCCTAGGAAGAGAAAATAGAGAAGATCTTCCTAGCTAATTGGGTGCATAAGGGGCTGCAACCAAGAAGGTGTGGGAATGAATCACGAGAGGAGGAGATGACTGAGTGAGAGGAGCATCAAGGAGGGAGAAAAAAAAAAGATAAGTAGTGTCGCGCCCACCTCGCCGACAAGGAAGACGCAACACCGGATTCTTCTGCAACAACTGACCAGGTCCTTTATTCAGCGTGCACACTCTTCTTTCTTCTCTCCTTCTCTTTCCCCTTCCCCCTGGCTCTCGGCTTAAAAGCTCTCGGGTGATCCACTCCCTGCCACGTGGATGCTGCCCATTGGGTCATGCATGCGGACGCTCACTTGCATGATTGCCTCACGCCAAATAAGGAGTTTTTCCCTAGGGAGCGCTCTCCATCGGGGAAGGCAGAGGGCAGAAGCCGGCACCATTTTAGACTGCGGCTTGATCGCAGCTCCCAACAGTTCCCCCTTTTTTTTATTTAAATAAAGCAGGTGACGGTAGAGGTCCATTCTCTGCTGTGCTATTGGAACATCATCCCAAGCTTCTCTTGGGGAGTCCCACTCAAGAACATGAGACCCGTCCATACCCTATTTTCACAGAGGTGGGAAATTCAGGGCAAGAACCCACATGCAAATGAACATACCCTCCTCGAGCTCCCCAAAATATCGAGAGGTAACCTGACTGCAATGCATAGCCTCGCAACCTGCAAAAATATGGAGGCTAATGTTTTAGGGTAGTGAGCCAAACTTGGGGAGACTGTCCTTCCTCAATGGCAGTAAAGGCTTGCACAGTAAAGCGGCATTCCGGCACTGCTGAACCCTCATGCGACAAGCACACCACATGCAAAGAAGGAATATCAACACCATAAAGTCAGCCATCGAGCCTATTCCCGCCTACTCTTTCAGATGGTCCACAGCCGCAGAAATCCAAGAGGCCAGCCGTTCCGCTAGTTCAGGATCCACCCTGGTCAAATTCACAGATACGATGGCCATTCTCAATTGAGTCATCAGCACTTCGAACTCTCTGGTCCAGTTCCCTAATAGAAAACTAGATAACTGTTTAGACAAATTTGCAGCACAAGTAAAATTCTCATATTGAATACTGGTGACACATAAGCCTGACATCTTCCATTCACATCTAAGCTGAGCAAGCTGCCAAAGAACATCTATCTGTTCTTGAACTAAATCAATTCTCTGAATAACAACCATCAGGCCTCCCTTTAATTTGGAACTAATATTCTCTTGGACATCTAAAGCCTCAGTGGTTGTGGTAGACAAATCATTTAAGGTCTGTGCGGTTTGTATTGTATGGCTCTTGGCAATGGCTGCAGTAGTGGCTCCTCCAGCAGCCGCGGCAATGGCTATAACAATGGCTGCCATGATGCCAAAATCTCTCTTTTGTCTAAATAATGTCATGGAGCCAGGAGTTATTACTGGCACAGGAATCCATTGTGGCACAGGAATCCATTGTGGCACAAGTGTGACCAGGGCAAACATATAACTTTGAGCATTCCAGCACTGCGCATAATAGCAGGAATCAGTGCAATTCTTAAAGCCACTCTTACTAACAACAAACACAAAAGGAGGATATACACATACAGGAATGGGGTCAAAGTACTTTGTCTCCATAATGGCCGCATGCATCTTGGTTCATGAGTTGGTGGCATTAACTATTACTGATGTATCTGCATCTTCTCAGGTGGTCCAATTGTATAAGCATGTAACATTATGCCTCCTCCCAGCAAGAGCCCCAAAGGTTCTACATTAGAGCAACTCCCATTAACCCCACATAGCATCCAATTATCAAAGGGGTTTCCGTGGGGGTCTTGTTGAAATAAGCCTCGATAAGTTCTATTAAGACCAGTAACATTGGGGGAGAAGGTAAAAAGCCGATGTTTATCAACCCAAGTTACCATATGTGACTGACACCCTGTCCACGGCCATTGGACATTAGGTTCTAGCATCCCTACACAATAGGGAACCCACTTAGGCTGTTGCGTGGCAGGAAAACTGACATTACGTTCTTCTGGCCAGGTGGCATTCAACCAGTGGGCACGTTCATATGCAGGATTGGATAAAAATGTATAATTGTAAGTATCCGTAGACACTTCACTATAAGTCTGGTCACCCCATGAAATTTTTGACTCCCACCATCCTGCAGTAGGCCTTACCAAATTTGTACAATCAGAATCATTTTTATCAATGCTAAAGCAAAGCAACCCTCTAAGGGAAAAGTTGGTCTGTCCTGCTACAGGAACCACCTCTCCATCATAAGGCAAGTAAGGAAGATCTACATCTTTACCAGTGGTAAAAAACCTAGGAAACACTGGTGCTGAATGCGTCACCAGCATCGGAAGTGGGAATGTTGATAGGATTTCCCATCGGATCTGGTTTTGCTTGACCTTCTACCTCGATTGGGCAAGGCTCTGTGATGACAGCATCATCAGGAGGATCGGCAACAGGATCATCTTCTTTGACTCTTCTGGTTAATCATTCTGGAACCCACACTGGGTCTTGAGCTTCCTGGGGAAAAACACAAACAGACCCTCGTGCCCATGCCAGCACAGGATCAGGTCCTTTCCTGTGACCTGTCAACACATCCTTCCATTTAACTAGACCACTAATGCCACCGCCCAGGGCCGCATGTCTATCGGCCGAACACTAGCCACATGAATTTAAAGTAAAAAAATTTAGAGTGAAGAGAGCTAAAGAAAGTCTCTCCTTTGGGGTATGGCCAAGGCCTATTCCCCCCTTTTGTTTAATTAGACATTCTTTAAGGGTGCGATGCGCCCTTTCTACAACGCCTTGCCCTTGGGGGTTGTAGGGTAGGCCATGATTAAGGTGTATACCCATCTGCACGCAAAAGGTAGTGAACTGTTGTCCAATGTAGCCTGGTCCATTATCAGTTTTTATTTGTGTAGGTTTACCCCAGGCTGCCCATGCTTCGAGGCAATGGGCTATAACATTGCGGCCCTTTTCTCCACTCATGGCTATAGCATGAAGAATCCCTGAACACATATCTACTGATACATGAACACATTTTAGAGTGCCAAATTCAGGCAAATGAGTAACATCCATTTGCCAGACCTTAAGGGGGAGTAGCCCTCGTGGGTTAACTCCCAAGGATGGTGGGTGGTGGAATTGCACACACTGAGGGCAATCAACCACAATTTGTCTAGCATCTTGTCTGGACAGGTGAAACTTAGACCGCAAAGTCTTGGCATTAACATGATAGAGTTTGTGAAAATCTTGGGCCTGAGTACTGACAGCTACAGGAAATACCCACTTCTGTCTAGTGGCTGCATCCACTAAGGCATTTCTCTCACTTAAGGGACCGGGAAACTTTGTATGAGCCCTTATATGTTGTGGAAAAAATCTTTGAGAGTGGTGTCTAATAAGTTTTTGCAATTGGGAAAATAGACAGGCTACAGTACTGGATGGTTTTATGGGGCCTGCCACTTCAAGAATCTTCAAGGCATTTATAACATAAATCAGATCAGAAATCAAACTAAATGCACAGAAGAAGGTTGTAAAAACTTCTAGCACTATCTGTAATTCTGTTACTTGAGGGGTCCCCAGAGCAAACTGACGTTGGACTACCGGATGGCCAAGGACCAGATATGCTCCCACTCCGTTCTTGGAGCCATCTGTAAATATGTTAATGACATCAGGAAGAGGTGTTGTAGCTGTTACCTTTGGAAAAACAATGGGATGTTCTTTAAAGAATGTCATTAAGGGGTGCTTTGGGTAATGATTATCAAGCTTTCCAGGAAAGGAGCATCTAAGAATGGCCTAATCATCAATGGTAGTACACAACACTAAAACTTGTGCTGCTGCGGTGTAAGGTGTTGAAATGGTTTCAGGACTTCTGCCAAAAAACTGTAAGGTTTGTTGTAAGCCAAGTTGGGCCAGTTGAGCAACGGTTGTAGGATAATGCTCAATGCTCTTTCCAGGGGATACTCTAGGATGAATCCTTAACAAGGGTCCCTGCTGCCACAACACTCCTGTGGGTTGTCTCATGGTAGGTAAAATGCATAGCAGCAGCTCCTGATCTTCCTGTATGCACTGTAGGTAAGACTGTTGTAGTCTATCTTCTACTAATTGTAGTGCCTAGTGTGCTTCTTTGTCATATATCTAGGTGAATCTAGGGTACTATCACCTTTAAGCACATCATATAAGGGTTTTAATTCATAATTTGCTAGTTTTAGATAGCTCCTAATCCAATTTATATCTCCTAATAATCTTTGATAATCATTCAATGTCTTTAAATTGTCTTTTCTGATTTCTAACTTTTGTGGATAAACTGATTGAGGGGTCACTTTAGCCCCCAAATACTCAACAACCTGAGCCATCTGCACCTTTTCTGGGGCAATACATAGCCTCCAAGACCTTAATGTCTTTTCTAATGCTCTGTAAGCCTCTTTTAACTGTAACTCATTTTTTCCTGCTAACAGTATATTGTCCATATAATGGATGCAGTGTATTTTTGGGAAAGCCGCTCATATAGGTTCCAAAGCACGGCCTACAAACAATTGGCACATAGTTGGGCTGTTAGCCATGCCCTGGGGCAGCACTACCCACTCAAACCGTTGGTCCGGCTCCTCATAATTACATGAGGGAATGGTAAAGGCAAATCTCTCCTTATCTTTTGAATTCAAAGGAATGGAGAAAAAGCAATCCTTAATGTCTATTGTTATAACATGCCATTGCAAAGGCAAGGTGGTCAGCAAGGGAAGCCCCCGCTGCACAGGACCCATTAGCTGCATCTGATTATTTATTGCTCTCAAGTCATGCAGCAATCTCCATTTTCCTGATTTCTTCCTAATCACAAATATAGGAGTATTCCATGGCGATGTGGATGGCACAATACGTTCTTGTGCCAATTGTTCCTGGACTAATTCTTGAGCAGCTTTTAACTTTTCTAGGGATAGGGGCCACTGAGGGACCCATACAGGTTTCTCAGTCTTCCAAGTAATGGGAATACCATCCTCAGTTGCCCCTAGGAAAAACCCAGGCCTTGTCTGGGTGGTCTCTGCTGAGTTGATACAGGGCTTGCTCTGCCTTGTAAGCGTTTACCCAATCCATACTGAGGGTGAAAGCCCAGATCTGCCATTATTTTTTGGGAGGTTTGGGAATACTCATTACTCAACTTAAACCCCATGTCTTTTAGCAAATCTCCTCCCCATAGGATAACAGGCAATTCTAGCACATATGGTTGAATAGTGCCCTTTTGGCCTTCATCGTTGGTCCAATTCAATAATCGTGCACTAACATCCAGTGCCCTAGCATATCCTAGGCCTTGCAGCATCTGGGAAGAGGCTTGAATAGGCCATCCTGATGGCCAGTCTTTTTTAGCTATTATGCTTTTGTCTGCACCTGTGTCTAGCAGTTCCAGGATTCTTTTACTGTCTACTGTCAAGGTGATCACAGGTTGATCATCCATTTCTAGTGACAGGCATATTAAATTGTTACCAGTGGATCCAAATTCTTTTTCCCCCGTTTCTGTCGGTTGCCGCAGATTGAGCATGGAGACTAGGCAGAATCAATAATTGTGCAATCCTGTCCCCAGGGGAAATAGAGAAAATACCTTTTGGGGACTCAACCATAATCTTTACTATGCCTGTATAATCAGGGTCAATAACTCCAGGATGCACCTTAAGACTCTTAAGAGCTGTGGAAGATCGCCCTATGAGCAATCCCACCATTCCAGGGTCTAATGGCCCTTTGAAATCTGAGTCCACTAACTGTACACCCATCCGAGGTGTTAATACGAGTCTGGTGGTGGCACAGAGGTCCAATCCAGCTGACCCGGCAGTGGCTCTCTGTGGTCGTTGGGGTGGCGGAGTGTGGGCCACTGCTTCATGGTCGGGCTGGTATTCTGATTCTCTATTGCCCCATATATTTGTGGGCCCTGAGGTTGGGGGCCCCACCTCCCATTTTTTTGACTGTGTATTACTTGGCTGTGTTAGGGGCTGACCATTAATGTCTTTCACTGATCTACATTCATTCGCCCAATGCTTGCCATTTTTACAGCGAGGGCAAAGGCCTGGCTGTGCGGTCACCCCACGCCCTGGCGGAGGCAGGGCACTACAATTAGGACAACCCCTCTTCAAATGGCCTTGTCTTCCACAGGCAAAGCATGCCCCAGTTCCCTTGTCCTTTTCCTTCTTGTTACGGTTAAGCTGCATTACAGTGGCAGCCAGCCCTGTATTAGAAAGAGGTCTCCCTAGTTCCCTACAACACTTCATCCATACCTCTAAAGGTCTGTGCTTGTACGGTGTGATGGCTGCCCTGCAGTCTTTGGTACATTGCTCATAAATTAACTGCTTAATTAGAGGCATGGTGGTTTCAGCATCCCCAAACATTCTTCCTGCTGCTTCCACCATTCTAGCCACAAAGTCTGAGAAGGGCTCGGTGGTCCCTTGAGTGATTTTAGTTAAATTACCACTTACTTTCCCTCTATTAGGCAATGCTTTCCATGCCCTTATGGCTATCTTATTAATTTGTTCATAAACCAGGATCGGGTAACCTATCTGGGTGTTAGCAAAGTGACCGGTCCCTAGTAACATGTCCTGGTCCCAGGCAGCGTTCCCTGCCACACAGTTGGCTGCTGCTTCCTCCCCTGCAAAAATCGAACCCGGGTCCTCTGGAAGAGCAGACAGTGCTCTTAACCGCTGAGCCATCTCTCCAGCCCCCTTACTGATTTCTAAAATACATAGAGAACTCAAGAAATTAGAATGCAAAACCTTGAATAGCCCAATCAAAATATGGGGTTCAGAACTAAAAAGGGAATTCTCAGCAGAAATATAAATGGCTGAAAGACACTTGACAAAATGCTTGCCATCTTTAGCCATCAGAGAAATGCAAATCAAAACAACTTTGAGATACACTTGTCAGAATGGCTAAGATTAAAAACACAGATGACAGCCTATGCTGGAGATGATGTGGAGTGAGGGGAACACTCCTCCATTGTTGGTGGGAGTGTAAACCTGTTCAGCCACTCTGGGATGCAGTATTGAGGTTTCACAGAAAACTGGGAATCACTCTCCCCAAAGATCCAGCAATACCACTGTTGAGCATATATCCCAAAGATACACATTCACACCCCAAAGCATTATCTCAGTTACGTTTATAGCAGCATTGTTCATAATAGCAAGAACCTGGAAACAACCTAGATGCACCTCAACTGAAGAATGGATTAACAAACTGTGGTACATCTACACAATGGAGTACTACTCAGCAGTAAGAAAAAATGATATCCTAAATTTGCAGGCAAATGGATATATTTGGAGAATATCCTCCTGAGAGAGGTATCACAAACCCAGAAGGATAAGCAAGGCATGTACTCACTCACTAGTGGATTTTAAGCAAAAATATTCTTTTTTTTTCATTGACAGATGATGGGTGAATAAAGTGATTTAAAACACACACATACACAAAACAAAACAAAACAAAACAAAACAAAACTTCTGGTTTGATGTAGATGGATTGCTTAGCAGAAACTTGTGGCCACAGTTCATATATGGGCATTAGCTGTGACCTATGGTGCTTTCTTTATCTGTAGCTGAGTCTAGCCTGGCTTGAGAAGCTTTAGTTTTTACTTTTTATCTTTCATGCATTTTAGAGAGAAGAGAAGTTTTATTACTGTATGTGTTTTTTGTCATTTATTCTGAATGTTTTGCTTTTTTATTTAATGTTTGATATTGATTTTCAAATAACAATAAAAAAAGAAAAAAGAAAAAAAGGAAAAATTTAATTCACCTACTCTTAGTTGCAGGTTGTAAAGCAAACATTTATTCTGAGATACTGAAACACAAGGCCAGAGCAGCTAGAAGAAGAAAGGTCCCGATTCTTGTGCAAACTAAGCCTTATAGTAAAAGACCCCTCCTAGGGAAAGTGCTGATGCAGAACAAAAGCTGCAGGCTTTCCTCCATCCTTTCCTCAGGTCACCTAGCAACTGAGAACACTCATCTTACCTGTCAGAAGAGCAGCTGAATGGGGACCCTATAGAAGTAGCACAGGACTTGACTTTGTTCATAACATTTTTCTGATCAATATGCTTTTCACTTTATGCCCAGCCACATTTAAGAATGTCATTAGAGCACATGCTTTCCTCCTTTAGATTGCCTTGTTGGTTTAATCTTTCATTGGCCCCCACCAAAAGAAACCTTGACTAGACATTCCCATTTTGTGCCATAACCCAAAACTGACATTCCCTGTCTTTGTATAAATCTTATCACCCCTCTCTGATGCTGAAGAATTCAAGCTTCACATTGCTGGTTCCTTAAAGATTTTAGTTATATTGGGGATTGGATATTTTACTAGATAATTTTATATGAATTGCAGACACCAAATAAGAATGTTTGTGGCCCAGTAATACAGATTTAAGTTTCCGACTTCCGATTGTTGAAGTTCAGCAGTTTGTTGGCTATCAGAGAAAGTATATATAGCTTTCAACATGATATCGTTTATTCTCCATATAGACAATGGGAAATTACCAAGATGATTTAGGTTTAGTCTGATAACTGGGCTCTAAGGAGATGGATCACAGGTAAAGTACTCTGCAAACATGAGAAATAGAGTTTGGTTCCCAGTGCCCCATGAAAACAAATAAGAGCTGGAGTTGTTGATGGACAGGAAGGAAGAAAAGTGGATCCCCTGGGACTCACTAGGCAACAAGCCCAGCCTTTGGCGATGCCAGGCCAGTGGGTGATCTAGTCCCACAAATAGCACTTGAGTAATGATGCCCGAGGCTGAAAGTTGGCCCACATATGCACATTTTCATACATACCTACATACCAGGATGCCTGCAGCACACACACTCACACACACACAGACACACATGGTGTAAGTAATTAAATAATAAAATGTCAAAATCAATTACTTTTGTTATTCACTGACTCTCCCAGTCTTTTGGCTATGTAGAAACAATCTTATCAAGGAGTGTTTAAGTATCCTTTGTTGAGCACTTTATAAGCAACCAATTCAATACTCAATGTATCTGTGACTAGTCATGGTGGGGCTATGTATCCAAACTTTATATGTTTGGCAGAAGCTAATAGAGTTCTGTGTAAACTTAGAATATGCTTACAAACCTGTAAGTGATATTTTGTGAGTATGTAGAAATCGACATTATATCTGGTCTCCTAACATATAAAACAGCCAGTGAAGTTCTTTGGACAAGTCTGCTGCTCCTCATCAGTGCCATCCAGATAGAAAACATGCCATTCAGGTTGTCTTCTCTCTATCTATCTACTCACCTTGGGAAAACAAGTAGTCTAAAATTGTATATATAAGATGCAAAGTTTGGTAGTTTTGTTTTGTTTTTTGAGACAAGATTTCTCTGTGTGACTTTTGCAGTCTTGTTAATAGCTCTGTAAATCAGCCTGGCTGGAACTCACAGAGATCTCCTGCCTGTACCTCCCATGCACTGAGATGAAAGGCATGCACCATCTTCTGCCTAAAAATAGAATGTTTACATAAAAGAAAGTCTTCCTTTCACCTGAATGTGTAAGGTATCCTAAGTGTACCATAAATTGTAAGTAGAAACAACCAAACAGGCAAGCAAGTATGCATACCAGCAGTGCCTTTAAATAACTGAAAGGCACTGGACACCTAAGGAAAGCATCTGAACTTTAAGTGTTTGTTCAGGGGCTTGAGAGAGGGCTCAATAGTTAAGAACACTGTCTACTCTTTCAAGGACCCAAGTTCAATCAAATCCAGCACCAACAGTTTAAAAGCATCTGCAACTCCTATTGTAGGGGATTCACTGCCATCTTCTGGTCCTTTTTGGAACTACATGCACATGTGCAAAAATACAAGCAGGAAAAATATCAACACAAAAGAAATGAAATAAATGGTTACTTTAGTTGTTTCTGTCACTTGTTTTTTTGTAGTGTTCTTAACTGCCCTCTATTGACACTAGGAGAAAACCCATCACCTAATGAAAGAGCATCAGCAGCATTTTGAGACATCACTCACAGTATAAATAGAATCTAATCCAAAAAAGGAATTTGGTTAAGACTGACCAAAGCTCTGCTATACCTCTTACCTCTTAAAAATGGCAGGAGGGTTTTAATGGCCCTGACCCCTTTACTTCTGACACTTTCTTACCCAACACAGGTTCAGACCAGATGTAAGGGATTGCCTCAGTAGTACAGATGGATGGGATCAAACAAGATGATAGATTAGTGATAGATTAGTGATAACATGAGATAATATTGCTCCAAGACAAAGGAAGAATTAGACAGGATAAGAAAAGAAATCTTGCTGGGCAAGAGTAAGCTATTCCTGTTATTTTCATTAGGTTTCTATCACTGCTATAACACTGATCAAAAACATTTCAGCAAGGGAAATGTTTATTTGACTTGCATTTCCTCACCACAATCCATCCTGAGTGATGTCAGGGCAACATGTCAGTCAAGAACTGAAGCAGTCACCATGAAAGACTATTTTTTACTGGGTTTTTCTAGAAGGCTTGCTCATCTTCTGTTCTTATGTCATTCCAGACCACATGCCCAGGGGCAGCACCTCCTACAATGAACTAGATCCTATAATAGCAACCATTACACAAAGAAAGGAGCCACACACATACCTAAAACACAACTTGATACAGTTGTTTTCTCTATTGTGGTTTCTTATTCCCAGATGTTCTTGGCTATGTCAAGTGGACAAGTAAACTGACCAGCACAGATTTAGTTCAGTACTTAAGAAGCTGAGGCAGAGAATATTAATGTGTTTATACTCACCCTGTGCTCCTTGGCTAGATCGGATCTTCAGGCCAACAACGAAAATGGAATAACCACTTCCAGATCTGTCATGAATAGCTAAAACCAAGGAAATATATAGAAGTGAACTTTGTGCATGGTACCTTCCCTGGTTTGAATGTTTCTGCTTGTGTTCTGTTCTGGGTTTTCTTTTGACGCTAGGACTTTTCATCTCAAAATTCAGTAGCATAAGGGAAGACTGCTGCAACATAACTGCTCTGGAAACAATGAAGATTCTCCAAAGAGACACTCTGCCTCCCTGATTAAATACAAGGAGATTGAATCAGTGCACCACAAAAATAACTGGAATCACTCAAGGAATGTCATGTAAGCAAAGAAAAAGGCTGAAGCCTGGTGCTAGAGTTAGATATATTTAAGAGAAACTATCACATCAGGACTCTAAATGTGGAATAGGATATCACTGGGCACCATTATTTATTCCTCTTCCCAATGTGGATACTTAAACTTAATATCTTTCTGTTTCACCTTGATTGATATTGTTCTTTTCCTTTGCATTTGTTTTATAACTGGGTCTCTTCTTCATGTAGTCCACCTGTCTGGGAATTCACTATGTAGATAGGCCAGGTTGGCCTTTAAATTCACATTTTGCTACCTCTTCCTACCAAATGCTGGGATGAAAGACATGAAGCAGTAGGCCCAGTCTTTCTCTGCTCTTCACTGTTTTCTACCAGCCCTATGGAAGATTTGTCGCCAAAGTTTAGAGCTTTAGAGGTGACATGGGCCAGGCCCTTACCCTAACAACCCCAGGTACATCTATTCTTGCATGTCATCCTGTCAGGAGCTCTCAAGTGGATGTCTGTGCGACAGACACAGAATCTTGAGGAGCTGAGGTATGTAGAGAGAAGACAATTGTGGGTCTGGCTAGTGGAACCAATGGCCAAGGAGCCCAAAGCACTACATGAGTTGCATACCAGATCCCCAGGGTTACTGAAGAAAAGAGTAATAATCATGTGAGGATGAGAGCTGAAGTCCATGACTCATCCCCTTTTAAGTAAATAAATTCTTCATGTGAACACAGATTGGGAAGGGACTGTCATGCATAGCCATCCTCAATACACTTGGGTCTTGGTTCTCCTTAAACATAAGTCAAACTTCAGAATTCCTACATAGAGCTAAAGCTATCTGAAAATATACCTCTAAGAACTTCCATCAATGACCCCTACCACTTTCTCAGCCACAGAATAGCTACTGTCAATCCTGAAATGGCTGATGCTTCTGCAAGAAGGGGGTAGCTTTTCCAAGAAAGGAGGAACCTGCTGTGCAGAGAATCATTAAATGGAAAACTACAACATCTAATTTTATCTTAACAGCCTATCTAGGACATCCTAGATTTTGGTTTTGGTTTTGGTTTTAGGATGGCTCTACTCTTCTATAGTATTGGATGCTTTCTTAGGAGATATAGGCCTCTACACTGACAACATTGGTCCTTGGTCTGGTCATTTAGTGCCATAGCCAACAATGGGAGTGGGAGAGATGACTCTAGATTTTTGTCACTGACTTTCCCCTAGAGGTGTCATAGGCTATCCTTTCTTATGCTTTGAGCAGAGCTATTTTCCCATTGGCATTAAGGTACTAGATACTATCAATGTGGGAAGAAATTAATGAAGGAATATAGGGGCCCGCAGGCCCACCACAAAGCCCTGTACCAACCAAGAAACCTAGGGAGGAGGAGCTTAGGGTACACTCATTACATAAAGAGTGCTCAAGAGCTGAGATCAGAGGCCTATTCTGAGGCCCCCAGCATGCATGTCTGAACAGTAAAAAATGCCTTCAATAGCCATATCCCATTTCTGGTATCTATATTGGCACTAGATTCAAGTAGCTTCCCCTCGATCTCTTGGTGGGATGGGGATACATGGACTTATCAGTGACTCACACATGATATGCCACAGGTATGGATCTTTCTGCCCTGACTGTGAGGAGGATCAGCAAAAAAGATGTGAGTGGGCCTGGGTGATGAGGAGAATGAGGGCTCACCTGCATGGTGGGATGTTTGGGGTGGCCAGGATGGAAGACTAAGCCATTATCAGTCACTCTTCTGTTAGGAAACCCACTAGAGGGATGGCAACATAGACTTCATGTACTAGTGGACAAAACCAGAAATTTTCATTGGTCTTTTTGGTTCCATGGACCAGAGAGATTGAGTGAAGGTAAAGGGCCCTAGGGGAATCCTTCTGCACCACACCACAGCCCAGTCCCATTTGCCAGTCTGTCCTCCAAGGTACAGAAAGTGTCTGAAGCCCTCTTCATACAGCCACAGACACCTGATCACTATGCCCAGAAACAAGTGGGCTAGGCAGCTTTTTTCTCAACAAAGGAACCTTCTGTGCTGGCAAAGCAAGGCCAGGATTCTAAATCTGTTTCCCTCACACTGCTCCTCCCTGCAGTGCCATTAAGATGTTCCTGTCCACATGGCTGCAACATCACTCCCAGGACTTCCTGGATTATCCAGACATAAATAACATGAAGAGGTTCTTAGATTACATCCAGATCAATTTTCTCTCTATGGAGGTCACCCTCCAGGCTGAGGAGCTCCTAAGGCTCTTGGAGGAGCAGGAGTCCAAAATGGGTGGGGAGGCCTGGGGTAGGTGCCTGTTAAGATAGGTGGTGGATCCCTGATGGTTTACATGAGGGAATTCTTCAGATACCATGGCCTAGAACAAGAACTTTACACCAGTGAAATGTTCTCTCTTTGGGTGATAAATATTGAGATTTTTCTCACATGAACAGACCTTGTTGAACCAGCCAGGCCCTCTCAGGGAACTCACACCATCCTGGGCCTTCTAGGGCACTTTCACTAACCCTAACCCTAACCCTAACACTTGCACAGAGGAGACAGGAGACACACAAGTCCTCTAGCCACAAATGACTAGGAGCTGACTAATCATGAATGCCTAAAGCCATGGGCTGACACCAGTGCAAAAATACAAATAACAACATAAAGAACAACAAGGCAGCACCAGACTACAAGACCTGAACAGAGAAATGAAGAGGAAACAAAGGAAACAACACCTAAAACACTTTTATGAAGATTATTGAAACCCTCAAAGAAGATATAAAAAATTCCCTTAAAGCAATAGAAGAATATGCAAACAAAAAATTTGAAGAGATGAACAAATCCTTGATAGAAAACCAAGAAAAAGTAAACCAAAAAAATGAAAGAAACATTCCAGGAGCTAAAAACTGAAAAGAAGCAATAAAAAAGGCACAAAATGAGGCAAAGATGGAAATAGAAAACCTGAAGAAAAGAGTTGGAATCATATCATATCACATAACTACAGATATAAGCATAACCAACAGAATCCAAGAAATGGAAGAGAGAATCTCTGGAGTGGAAGACTCAGTAGCAGAAATAGATACATCAGTCTAAGAAAATACTGAAACCAAAAAGCTATAACACAAAATGTTGAAGAAATCTGGAACATCACGGAAAAACCTAACCTGAGAATAATAGGAATAGAAGAAGGGGAAGAATACTAGCTCAAAGGCACGGAAAATGTATTCAATAAAATCATAGAAGAAAACTTTCCTAACTTAAAGAAGGAAATGCCTATAAAGATACAAGAAGCTTACAGTACACCAAATACATATGACCCCCCAAAAAGTCAGCTTGCCACATAATAATCAAGCCACAAAACATACAGAACAAAGAAAAAATTTTAAGAGCTGCAAAAGAAAAGGGCTAAATGGCCTATAAAGGCAGACCCATCAGAATAACTCCTGACTATTCAATGGAAATGTTGAAAGCAAGAAGGGCTTGGTCAGAAGTTATACAGACAATAAAAGAGCATGGCTGCCAACCTAGACTACTATACTCAGCAAAACTATCAATCACCATAGATGGAGTAAACAAGATATTTCATGACAAAGTCAGACAGAAACAATACCTATCTACCAAACTGGCCCTCTAGAAAGCATAAAAGTGAATACTCCAACCTAAGGATCCCATGAAACCACAAACAATCAATAATCCCACTGAAGAAAAACCCAAAGAAAGGAAATACATACAACCCACCACCAAAAATAACAGGAAATATCTAACAGTGGTCACTAATATTCCTTAATATCAATGGACTCAACTCACCTATAAAAAGACACACACTAACAAGATGTATACAAAAACAGAAGCTATCCTTCTGCTGCATACAAGAAACACACCTCAACTTCAAAGACAGACACAGGCTCAGAGTAAAGGGTTGGGAAAATATTTTCCAATCAAATGACCTTAAGAAACAAGCTGGTACTGCTATCCTAATATCTAAAACTGTAGACTTTAAACTAAAATCAACTAAAAGAGACCAAGATTGGACATTACTTATTCCAATGGACATTACTTATTCATCTCAGGAAAAATTGATCAAGATGAGAATTCAATCCTAAATATTTATGCTCCTAATAGAAGGGCACCTGTCTATGTAAAAGAAATACTACTAAAACTTACATCCCACATGAATTCTCACATCTTAATAGTGAGAGACTACAATACCACACTTTCACCATTAGATAGGTCATCAAGACAGAGACTCAACAGAGAAATAAAGAGTCTAATAGAGGTTATGATGCAAATGGACTTAATAGATACTTACAGAAGCTTCCACCCAAATGCAGGGGAATATACATATTTCTTTAGCACCACATGGAACTTTCTCTAAAATTGACCACATGATTGCTCATAAAGCAAATATCAACAGATACAAAAAGTGGAAATAATCTCTTGTATCACAAAGGGCCACCAGGGCCTTAAGTTCAACAACATCAAAAATCACAGAAAGTCTACCAATTCATGGAAACTAAATATCACTCAGCTGAACCACCTCTGGGTCAAGGAAGAAATTAAGAAAGAAATCAAAGTATTCCTAGAATTTAACAAAACTGAATTCACAATGTACCCAAACTTGTAGGACACAATGAAAGCAGTCTTAAGAGGAAGATTCACAGCACTAGATGTCTATATGAAAAACCTACAAAAATCCCATAGTAGAGAACTAACCGCACAGCTGAAAGCCTTAGAACAATTAGAAGCAAACTCACCCAGAAGGAGTAGATGGCAGGAACTAATGAAACTTAGAGCTGAAATCAATAAAATTGAAACAAAAAGAGCAATACAAAGAATCAATGAATCAAAGAGTTATTTCTTTGAGAAAGTCAACAAGATAGATAAGCCCTTAGCCAAACTAATAAAAAAACACAGAGAGAGTGTTCAAATCAACAAAATCAGAAATGAAATAACAACAGACCCCCAGGAAATACAAAGAGTTATCAGATCATATTTTGAAAATCTATATTCCATAAAAATTAAAAACCTAGAAAATGAACAGATTCTTTGGACATATACCAAAATTAAATGAAGAACAGATTAATTATCTAAATAGATCTGTAACACTTAAGGAAGTTGAAGCTGTCATTAAAAGCATCCCAAGTAAAAAAAGTAAAAAAAGCTCAGGTCCAGATGGTTTCAGTGCAGTATTCTACTAGACATTCAAAGAAGAATTACTACCATTACTCCTCAAACTATTTCACACAGTAGAAACTGAAGGAATATTGCCAAATTTTTTTATGAGGCCACAATTACCCTAATACCCAAGGCACTCAAAGACACAACAAAGAAGAATTACAGACCAATTTCCCTCACGAATATTGATGCTAAAATTCTCAACAAAATTTTGGCAAATTGTATACAACAATATGTAAAAAAATATCATCCACCATGACCAAGTAGGCTTCATCTCAGAACTGTAGGGATAGTTCAACATACAAAAACCATAAATGTCATCCATCATATAAACAAACTAAAGGAACAAAACCACATGATCATATTCTTAAATGCTGAAAAAGCCTTTGACAAAATCAGACACTCCTTTATTATTAAAGCACTGGAGAGATCAGGAATACAGGGAGAATACCTAAGTACAATAAAGGCAATTTACAAGAAGCCGACAGCCAGTATCAAACTTAATGGAGAAAAACTCAAAGCAATCCCACTAAAATCAGGAACTAGACAAGGATGTCCTATCCACCCTTATCTATTCAATATAGTGCTAGAAGTTTTAGCTAAAGCAATAAGAGAACTAAAGGAGATTAAGGGGATACACATTGGAAAAGAAGTGAAACTATCTCTATTTGCAGATGATATGATTGTATATATAAGTGACCCACAAAATTCTACCAGGGAACTTCTACAGCTGATTAACACCTTCAGCAATGTAGTAGGATACAAGATTAACTTAAAGAAATTAGTAGCTCTCATACACTAAAGATAAAAGGGCTGAAAAAGAAATAAGGGAAACATCACCCTTTGTAATAGCTGCAAATAGCATTAAATACCTTGGAGTAACTATAACCAAGGAAGTAACAGATCTATTTGACAAAAATTTTAAATCACTGAAGAAAGAAATTAAAGAGGATATCAAAAAATGGAAAGCTCTCCCATGTTGCTGGATAGGTAGGATTAACATAGTAAAAATGGCAATTCTACCAAAAGTAATCTACAGATTCAATGCACTGCCTATCAAAATCCCAACACAATATTTTATGGACTTTGAAAGAACAATACTCAACTTCATTTGGAATAACAGAAAAGCCAGGATTGCCAAAACAATTTTACTCAACACAAGGACCTCTGGAGGCATCACCATGCCGGACTTCAAGTTATACTATAGAGCTATAGTAATAAAAACAGCCTGGTACTGTTATAAAAACAGATTTCTGGATCAATGGAATCAAATTGAGGATCTGGGTATTAATCCAAAAACCTATGAACACCTGATCTTCAACAAAGAGGTCCAAAATATTCAATGAAAAATGATAGTATTGTTAACAAATGTTGTTGGCACAGCTGGATGGTAGTGTGTAGACAAATGCAAATAGATCCGAGCCTGTCACCCTGCACAAAACTCAAATCCAAATGGATCAAAACCTCAACATAAACCCAGCCAATCTGATCTTGATAGAAAAGAAAGTGGGAAATACACTTCTACAAATTGGCACAGGCAACCACTTTCTAAATAGAACACCAGTGGCACAGACACTAAAAACACCAATCAATAAGTGGGACCTCCTGAAACTGAGAAGCTTCTGTAAAGCCAAGGACACTGTCAATAGGACAAAGTGGCAGTCTACAGAATGGGAAAAGACTTTTTACCAACCTTACAAGTGATAGAGGATTGATCTCTAAAACATATAAAGAAATCAAGAATCAAGAACCCAAAACCTTGAATAACCCAATCAAAAAATGGGGTTTTAGAACTACAAAGAGAATTCTCAGCAGAAGAATTATGAATGCCTGAAAGGCACTTGAAAAAGTGGTCAACATCTTTAGCCATCAGAGAAATGCAAATCGAAACAGCTTTGGGATACTGCCTGACACCTGTAAGGTTGGCTAAGATAAAAGAAACAGATGACAGCCTGTGCTGGAGAGGATATGGAGCAAGGGGGAAACTCCTCCATTGTTACTGGGAGTGTAAGCTTGTTCAGTCACTCTGGAATGCAGTATGGCAGTTCCTCAGAAAACTGGGAATCAATCTCCCCAAGGATCCAGCAATACCACTGCTGGGTGTATACCCTAAAGATGCACAGTCACATTCCAAAGGTATTAGCCCAACCATGTTTATAGCAGCATTATTCATAATAGCAAGAACAGAACCTGGAAACATCCTAGATGCCCCTCAACTGAAGACTGGATTAACAAACTGGGATGCATCTACACGATGGGGTACTACTCAGCAGTAAAAAAAAATGATATCCTTGAATTTTCAGGCAAATTAGGAGAATATCCTCCTGTGCGAGGTATCACAAACTCAGAAAGACAAGCAGGGGATGTACTCACTCATTAGTGATCTCTAAACAAACAAACAAGAAAAAAGCAAAGCATGCCCAAGCTGCAAACCACAACCACTGAAATGCCACTAATGAGTGAGTACATCCCCTGCTGTTCTTTCTGAGTTTGTGATACCTCGATCAGGAGGATATTCTCCAAGTCCATCCATTTGCCTGCATATTTTAGGATATCTTTTTTCTTACTGCTGAGTACTACTCCACTGTGTAGATGTACCACAGTTTGTTAATCCATTCTTCAGTTTAGGGACATCTAGGTTGTTTCCAGGTTCTTGCTATTACAAATAACGCTGCTATGAACATAGTTGAGCTAATACCTTTGGAGTGTGACTGTGCATCTTTACGGTATACACCCAGAAGTGGTATTGCTGGGTTCTTGGGGAGATTGATTCTCAATTTTCTGATAAACAACCATACTGCCTTCCAAAGTGGCTGAACAAGCTTACACTCCCACCAACAATGGAGTAGTGTTTTCCTTGCTCTGCATCCTCTCCAACATAGGCTGTCATCTGTGTCTTTTATCTTAGCCAATCTAACAGGTGTCAGGTGGTATCTCAAAGTTGTTTTGATTTGCATTTCTCTGCTGGCTAAAGATTGAGAGCACTTTTTCAGGTGCCTTTCAGCCATTCGTAATTCCTCTGCTGAGAATTCCCTTTTTAGATCTGAACCCCATTTTTTGATTGGGTTACTCAAGGTTAGGGAAGTTTTCTTCTATGATTTTATTGAAAACATGATCTGTGCCTTTGAGCTGGTATTCTTCTCCTTCTTCTATTCCTATTATTCTCAAATTAGGTCTTTTCATGGTGTCCCAGATTTCCTGAACATTTTGAGTTATGGTTTTTTTAGCTTTACTATTTTCTTTGACTGACATATCTATTTGAGCTACTGAGTCTTCCACTTCAGAGATTCTATCTTCCATCTCTTGAACTCTGTTTTTTATGCTTGTATCTGTGGTTCCAGCTTTTTCTTCAGGTTTTCTATTTCTATCTTTGCCTCATTTTGTGCCTTTTTTATTGCTTCTATTTCAGCTTTCAGTTCCTGGCATGTTTCTTTCATAGATTTGTTCATCTCTTCCAATTTTTTGTTTGTATTTTCACCTATTTCTTTAAGGCTATTTCTCATATCTTCTTTGAGAGCTTCGATGATCATCATAAAGGAATTTTTGGTGTTGCCTCCTTCTGTTTCCTCTTCATTGCTCAGTTCATATCTTGTATTTATAGGATCGCCACTTTCTTCTGGAGTTACCTTGTTGTTCTTTATATCATTATGTAAATTTTTACACTGGCATCTGCCCATGGCTTCTGTAGTTAACTATTATGTGGCTCCTGGTCAGTTGTGGCACTCGGGGTTGTGTACCTCCTGTCACCTCTGATGAAAAGGTCTGCTCAATCTCTCCATCTGCTCTGGGCAGGGGACAGAATTTCCAATTTTCAATCTTTCTCTGTTTGACCAATTGGAGGCGGGTAGGCAGCCGTGCAAAATTCCCTCAGCAGCACCTGGGGTGACTGTGGCAGTCAGCACCCAGTCCCAGAACTGGAACCGGAACTGATGGTAGCTCAGGGATACAGGCACTCGGGCCTGCTGATCCCTCCTCACCTATGGGCGGGGTCTGAGTCTGTCCTTCAGGATCCCCAGTCCTTATCTTTTGCTCAGTTGGAGGTGGGTAGCAGTGCAAATTTCCTCAGTAGCAGCTGGAGGGACTGTGGCAGTCAGAGTTTATCTCCATCTGCTACAGAGTGCGTGGGTACATGCTCTCAGGTCACAGCTTTTACAAGGTTAAAAATCCTGCCATGCAGTGATAGAGTTACATATGTGTGCAAACATATCAGCAAAAGCTCTTTATTCTTCTCTAGGAATGATTTCTAGCCTGAGAGCTGCTTGGATTATTGGATGACATGCCCCTGGATAAGGGCATGGATAGCAGGGTAAAAGATTAGACAGAGTCCAGGGGCCCAACATAGTTAATGCAACCAAAGGGCTAAGTGTAAGAAAGGGTTAATGAAGGGATGGTGGGACTCAAGACCAGACTCCAAAGAACAATGTGCAGTATATATCAATATCTCTAGTTGGATGATAAGACATATATGAGATTTTTCTCATCTGTTTTCTGAGATATAAAAGATATTATGTGTTGTAATTGGTTCTGGCTCAGACTTTCCAGGCCTGGACCAGACATTTAGTCTCACTTTTGGTCCTGCTTAGCCTCAAATAATCACACACAGGCTTATATTATTTTTACTCTTATTGATCTAAGATTCAGGCATATAATTTCATAGAGCTTGCTCTCAATCTAACCCATTTTGTTCAGCCGTGCACCTCAGTACCTTTTCTCAAAGCAGCATTTCCTCTGCATGTCCTGGCAGCTCCAGTGACTCTGGCATCTGTGTCTGATGTCTGTGTCTGGTGTCTGTCTCTGCTCTGAGATGTTCCTGAGTTTTCTTAGCCTTTTAGCCCTGCCCACACTTCCTGTTATCTTTTGGCCAATCAACCTTTATAAAACCCATAGGCGGGACAAATATTTACATTACCAGCATAATCCTACTATGATTATATAAAACTGAAACAGTTTTAACTGAAGCAAAAAGGAGTTTTATTCCCCACGCCCCACACCACACCTAAGGTTATATAACTAGTAAACAACTGTTACAAGTGATGTTATTTCTGGGGATCCAAGAAATGTAGCTTTGGAAGCCAAGGAAATTTGTAAAACATTTCTGAGTGCTTCCTCTGACATCCATAGGCTCTGTTTAAGAGATCAGTATTAAAAAAAATAAATAAAAACAAAACAAAACAAAAAAAGAGATCAGTATTAGTGTCCATTATTTATAATATTTATAATACATTGATTGGAGAATCTACATCATTCCGTACAACCACTGCATCACAACACAGTTTGGGGTATTAACCCCACTAGATTTAACTGCAAACTTGTCAATGTTATAATCATCTAAGGAGAGGGTCAACTGAGGAACTGCCTAGATCAGCTTGGCCTGTGGGCCTGTCTGTGAAGGATTCTCTTGATTCTCACTGATGTAGGAGGGTGTGGCTCACTGTGGAAGGGTGTCCCGTGCCCTGTCTTCGCCTGCGAAGAAGAACGCAGTACACAGTTTGGATCCTTTTGCAGCAAGTTTATTCTCTCCAAGAAGGGGAAGAAGACCCCGACCCCTTGCCAGGAGCTGGCTTTTATACTGTCAAGCCCTCGCCTCTAATGTCTCCCCTTCTGATTGGTTGCGAACTCTCACCTGAGATAACACAGGGTCAGAGGGCTTGGCTCACAGAGTGGAAACTTACCGGGGGACATGCGCAGATGCGTTGTTTATCCCCTCAGCCACGCCTTGGTACCGGAAACCGGCACCGTCTTGCCTGCTTGACCGGGCTCCTGGCTCCCTACATCTCCCCCTTCTTTATATATTAAGAGGGGAGCCGGCTTCCTGTAGACAGGCAAAGACAGAGGTTGCTACCTGTTTGGATTGAGAGACTGCATGGGAAGGAGTCCTCGTTCTACTAGAGAACTGGATACAACCCGACCTGTCTGGCTGTCCTTTTTTTCAGGCAGGGCAGGGTACGACAGCAGCCCTTTGCAAGCAACTTGCCTTCCAGGCCCGTGTCAGGCCTGTGCGGTGCATTCTGCCCAACAACCTGCCCAGGGGAATCGGGCTAGGGCACTCAACCTCGTGCAATGGGAACAAACCCTGAGGGTACATGAGCTACTTTTACCCTATTTTGCGCCCCTTATCTGATCACCTTTTAGCCTTAACCTTGTTACTATCATTGAAGAGTCGCTAGCAAAATTTTGTAGGTGCATATATTCTGCACATCCAATTATAATTTTAGCGCGGCTCCTGTCAATCATAATTTTAACACGGCTCCTGGCAATATCATCCCTCCCCCATAATCTTTGTCCGAGGGTGTTCTGTGACAATTTGCCCATCCTCGAAATCTTCGGAAACACACAACATTCATTGGCATTAGCAAGCTTCCAATCATCCATGGCTCAAGCTCAAAATCCTAAATTTCCGGTAGGAGCATCAGGGCCAACCACAAGATCCGCATTCTCACCAACGGGATTTTCTTCCGGCTCCTCACTGGGCCCGGCTTCCGCTGGTGATTGTTCAAGGATCTTTCGGGTAAGGCGTTCTGGGACCCAATGTGGCTGAGCAGCATCCTGGGGAAAAACACAAACAGCTCCCCTGGATCTGATCAGAATCGGATCCGGGCCT
>PVIH01007367.1:0-34915 GCA_004025045.1 Sigmodon hispidus
ACCCAGCAATACCACTTCTGGGTGTATACCCTAAAGAGGCACATTCACACTCCAAAGGTATTAGCTCAACTATGTTCATAGCAGCATTATTTGTAATAGCAAGAACCTGGAAACAACCTAGATGTCCCTCAACTGAAGAATGGATTAACAAACTGTGGTACATTTACACAATGGAATACTACTCAGCAGTAAGAAAAAAATGATATCCTAAAATTCACAGGCAATTACAATCTATTTGTATCACAATCTCAGAAAGATAAGCAGGGGATGTACTCACTCATCAGTGGTCTCTAAACAAACAAACAAGAAAAAAAGCCAAGCATGCCCAAGTGACAAACCACAACCACTGAACAGCTTGGGATCAGAGACACCCTGACTGACCCTTTGGATCCCACTCCAACTATGGGAACACCTGACTCACTCTTGTGGGAGGATGGACAAAACTGGATTTGCCAGGAGTGGAGACTGATCCAAGCATTATTGGGTCAGTGGGACCATAGGACTGTCTGCTCCCTGCCCAGGGAGGGGATGGGGAGTTGCGGAGAAGAAAAAATAACCTAATGTGGTGGGAGGGGGAAGGGACCTTGAATAAGGATATACAGGGATGGAAAAAAAATTCAGAGGGAGAGCTGAACACAAAGGAAATATATGTGTAGCAATCTTATTTGCATTATCACCCTTGATAATTCATGCTTATGATTTTTATCTTCTTTATAGTTATTGTTAACCTCTCAGCATTTTAAATTCATTTTACTGTTTTTCTTGATAAATACAAAATGAATAAAGAAAAAAAAAGGAGTAGGCAGAGAAATCGAAGCATAGGTAGAAGAAAGAGGATGGAGTCAGAAAAGATCTAGCCACCTAAGAAACAACATGTAACAAAATAAATCAGCCATGGGCCATGTGATATGACAGATTAATAAAATTAAATTAAGATAAAAGACCTAGCTAACAATATGTCTGAGCCATAGACCAAAGAGTATAAAATTAATATGTTTCTGAATAATTTTTTGGGGCATTAAGTGGGGTGGTCAGGTCCACACCATGAGGTTAGGTGGTCTAAGACTGCAAGTCTATGGGCCTAGACCCCTGCCAGACAGGCCCAAACCCCCTTACTACAGAGTTCTATACATCTGCATTTGAATAGTCTGTATTCTTTTCAATGTGCCCTTTCCATAACTGAACTTTCCTATTCTTCATTCCTGATGCTACAAATCTATTATTCAATTCTGTGAATAGCATCAGCAAAATTTTAGTTATTTGGAGGTAAAAACATGAATAAATAGGTCAAATTGCAAAATCTTAAAAACATTCAGGAAAGAAGCAAGTTGGTAATATCCTAGTGATTTCCTTTGTATCTTTTACATAAAACCATACTAATCTACTTTTCAGTGCTTTCAGTATCTCTTCTTCTCTTTCCATATTCATAGTCTTAAAATTTTCATTATGTCATGAATTTGTGGATGGTATCAGCGTCCCTCACTTACCCTCCCATGTATGAGCCTGATGGCTGAATAAGGATATGAGGAGCCCAATGACTCCATGTATTCTATGATGCTAACCTAGTTTTTGGATATCAGGAAGCCTGGCTCATCTCTTTTCTACTTATGAAAACAGTATTAATGTTTCTAAAATATTGTTCTTAAAGAAAAACTTCCTCGTGGTTTTTTTTTTTTTTTTTTTTTTGGCATTTAAAATATTAGCATACAAAGTCATAGCTTTCACAGATGCATTTTCTTAAACATACCTCCCTATCCCCTTCCCTGGTCCTGATAGCCCCCATTACTCCCTGTTGTATTGTGTTTCTCTCTCTTTCTCCCCCTGTAGAGCAAATCCTAATTGGTCTTAATAATACAAACCTGGAGTCAAATATCAGGATAAATGCTGAAAAGATCAGAAAAGTAAAGGAACTAGACAGGGTCATCTCTTACCTCGATGACTCCTCAGACCGAAAAGGAGCAAAGCTCCTGTCTCTACCCACCTTATCACTTCCTCTCTCTGCCTAGCCATATCACTTCCTATCTCCTGTCTGTACAGAACTCCAGACCTCTATGGTTAACTAGTGGCTAGCTCCACCCTCTGATTCAGGCAAGCATTATTTGATAGAGCACAAAATATCAACATAGCCCCTTCTCCCCCTTATCACACTCATCTTCCCTCTCTTTAATATTTTTATGACTTATATTTGCAGCCTTATACATATATATATATAAAATTAAAAAATAGGGTCTGAGCATGAGAGAAAAATGATTTTGTCTTTGTAAGTCTGTTACCTCACTTAGCATAATAAATAATATGTTTTATTCATTTTCCTGCAAATGTCATAATTTCATTTTTCTTTGTAGCTGAATAAAATTTAACTGTGTGTGATATCCACCTTTTGAAATCCATTTATTGATCATTAGATATTTAGATTTATTCAATTTCTTTGCTATTGTCAACATAGCAGCAATGAACATGGAGTCCTTTGAGTATATGTCCTGGAGTGTTACAGCTGGGTCAGATGGTGATTGTAATTACAGTGGCTTTTTAAAAAAGTAATTTTTATACTGGTTTCTTTGGTGGCCAAATTGGCTTACTTCTAAGTAGTACTAAACTTATTATATATTTCACATGAAAAGCTTAAACTTCAACCTTTAGTCTATTCTGAATAACCCCCAAGTGTCTCTCTAATGATTATCCATTCCTATTCATCACCGCATATTTTGCAAGGCAGTGAACTCTACAGGACAGCTTCCTCACAGCTCTATGGTATGTCATACTTTTCCTTGTCTCCAGGCTTCCACTTATTACATATCACCATTGCCTTTTAAACCCTCTCTATTGTCCTTTCTATCATTCAAAGTCATAGTGATGGTGCTAGAGAGATGGCTCAGTGGTTAAGAGCAATTGCTGCTCTTCCAGAAGACTAGAGTTCAATTTTGAGCACCTACATTAGGAGGTGTATAATCATCTATAATTCCAGCTTCCGGGCAGCAAACATGCTTTTCTTGCCTTGATTGGCACTGCATGCAAATATGCATGGTGTGTTTGTATGTATGTTTGTGTGTGTGTGTGTGTGTGTGTGAGAGAGAGAGAGAGAGAGAGAGAGAGAGAGAGAGAGAGAGAGAGAGAGAGTCACAAAATAATAAAGTAAAACATTTTAAGAAGTCCTGAGTTGATCCACCTTGGGACTTCTTGCCTTTTTGGGAGAAGGGGATGGCGGGATGGAGAGGAGGGAGGCTGTAGGCAGACAGGGAGGGATTGGGAGAGAGGAGGGAGGGAGGGAGGGAGGGAGGGAGGGAGGGAGGGAGAACAAGAGAATACATGGAAGAAAAAGGACTTTATTTTCTAAAAAAAAAAAAGAAGTCCTGATCAAATCACTAGAAAATCCACAGAAGCAACTAACTCGTGCTAATAGGAGTTCACAGAGTATGAACTGACAGTTGGGGAGCCTGCATGGGACAGACCTAGACCCTCTACATTTATGTGACAATTGTGTAGCTTGGTCACCTTTCTAGAGTCCTAGCAATGGGAGGAGGACCTGGCTTTTGGGAACCTTTTCTTCCTATTGACTCACCTAATTCAGTCTTAATACAATGGGTGGTTATTTGTTCTACTGCAACTTAATATGCCATGTTTTGTTGATATCCATCAGAGGTCTGTCCTTTTCTGAATAGAAAAGGAGGAGGAGTAGATGGGCAGAAGGAGAAGGAAGGAGGGGCTGAGAGGAGGGGAGATAGAAAATTGTGGCAGGAATATATATATATATATATATATATATATATAAGATTTAAAGGAAAAATACTTTGTCTTAACAACTAATTCAAATATAATTTAGTGTACTTATGAGCAAGGGGATATGGACTTTGAGGCAAATTTTCACAGTGATGGCTGGCTGGAGCTCTGGGGAGCTCACTGAATCAAGAACAGCCACCTGGGAACCATCAGGAAAAGGAACTAGGCCCTCCAAGGATAGGAGAATGTCCACTGACATGGGCAATATGTGGAGCCTCAAGGGGAGAAATCAGACTGTGTTTCTGTGCATGGACTGGCACCTTGGAGCCCATTCTCTCCAGAGGAACATCTAACTCAGTCTTGATATTAGGATGAGGAAATTGGACTTGCCTGGAGTGGATGTTGAGCTGATCTACCTTGGGACTTCTTTCTGGGGAGGAAATGAGGGAATGGGGAGGAGGGAGGCTGAAGGCTGTCCGAGATGGGTTGGGAGGGGAAAGGAAGTAAGAACAAGGGGATACATGCATAAAAAAGACTTTATTCTATAAAAATAATAAATAAATTAATTTAAAAAGAAAGCAATTACTTAGGGGTCAATATTTAAACTTCTTTGCCTAAAATATTATAGTTTTATAAAATTAAATTTTACATGTATATATATTTTGCTTGAATGTATACTTTGCCACATGTGATTGCCTGGTGTCCACATAGATCAAGGAAGCCATTAGTTCCCGTGGAACTGGAGTTACAGGTGGTTGTGGGCCACCATGTGAGTGCTGGGAATTCAACTGGATCCTTTGAAAGAGAATAGTCAATGTTCTTAAAACCAGCACCCTATAAAAATGTTATGATGCAAAATAATTATTACAATTTTGATGTTGCTCTATTTGTCTAGTCTTGAAATAGAAGCATAGTTATGGAATTTACCTGTAAACTACACAGAACATTTTATACAACTCATCTTAAAACAAACATTTCCATGCATGACATACCTACTTAATAAGCACAAATATGCATGCTACCTACATTATCTCACAAAGATATTCTTATGAAGACTGTATATACATATGTAGGTAAGCATTAAAAATTTGAGCAAAGGAAAATTTGGACTGCCCATTATAATGATGGAAGAATGTTTTGTGATTAAACAAAGGCTTCCAGATGCATTTAATTGTGTTTAAAGAGTCTAAAGCTTGGTTTAATTAAAATAAAACAATAAAACCCCCCTTAGATGAGCAAGCAAGCAAATAACCAACCAAAACCTCTTTAAACCTCTGTCTCCATGGACTTTCTTAATTATCTATTCAATATAGTTCTCAAAGTTTTAGCTCAAGCAATAAGAGAACAAAAAGAGATTAAGGGGATACAAATTGGAAAAGAAGATGGGAAACTATCTCTATTTGCAGATGATATGATTGTATATATAAGTGACCCACAAAATTCTACTAGTGAACTTCTACAGCTGATAAACACCTTCAGCAATGTAGCAGGATACAACATTAACTCAAAGAAATCAGTAGCCCTCCTATACACTAAAGATAAAAGGGCTGAAAAAGAAATAAGAGAAACATCACCCTTTATAATAGCTGCAAATAGCATTAAGTACCTTGGAATAACTATAACCAAAAAAGTAACAGATCTATTTGACAAAAACTTTAAACCACTTAAGAAAGAAATTGAAGAGGATATCAGAAAATGGAAAGATCTCCTATGTTCCTGAATAAGTAGGATCAACATAGTAAAAATGGCAGTCCTACAAAAAGCAATCTACAGATTCAATGCACTGCCCATCAAAATCCCAACACAATATTTTATGGAGCTTGAAAGAACAATACTCAATTTCATTTGGAATAACAGGAAAGCCAGGATTGCCAAAATAATTTTGCTTAATAAAAGAACCTCAGGAGGTATCACCATTCCCAACTTCAAGTTATACTATAGAGCTACAGTAATAAAAACAGCCTGGTACTGGCATAAAAATGGACTTGTGGAACAATGGTATTGAATTGAAGATCCCAACATTAACTGCAAATCCTATGAACACTTGATCTTTGACAAAGAGGAAAATTTTTCCTGTTTTCAATGGAAAAAAGATAGTATATTTAACAAATGGTGTTGGCATAGCTGGGTGGTAGTGTGCAGAAAAATGCAAATAGATCCAAGCCTGTCACCCTGCACAAAACTCAAATCCAAGTGGATCTAAGACCTCAACATAAACTCAGCCACACTGAACTTGATAGAAAAGAAAGTAGGAAATACCCTCCAATAAACTGGCACAAGTGACCAATTCTTAAATATAACACCAGTAGCACAGACACTAAGAACAATAATCAATAAGTGGGTCCTCCTGAAGTTAAGAATCTTCAGTAAAGCCAAGGACACAGTCAGTAGGACAAAGCGACAGCCTACAGAATGGAAAAATATTTTCATCAACCCTACAAATGATAGAGGACTGATCTCTAAAATATATAGAGAACTCAAGAAACTAGAGTCCAAAACCTTGAATAACCCAATCAAAAAAGGGGGTTCAGAAATAAAAAGGGAATTCTCAGGAGAATTACGAATGGCTGAAAGACACTTGAAAAAGTGCTCATCTTTAGCCATCAGAGAAATGGAAATCAAAACAACTTTGAGATACCACCTTACACCTGTCAGATAGGCTAAGATAAGAGACACAGATGACAGCCTATGCTGGAGAGGTTGTGGAGCAAGGGGAACATTCCTCTATTGTTGTTGGGAGTGTAAACTTGTTCAGCCACACTGAAACGCAGTATGGTGGTTTCTCAGAAAGCTAGGAATCAGTCTTCCCAAAGATCCAGTAATATCACTACTGGGCATATACCGTAAATATGCACATTCATACTCCAAATGCATCAACTCAACTATGTTCATAACAGCATTATTTGTAATAGCAAGAACCTGGAAACAACCTAGATGCTCCTCAATTGAAGAATGGATTAACAAACTGTGGTACATCTACACAATGGAGTACTACTCAGCAGTAAGAAAAAATGATATCCTATAATTTACAGGCAAATGGATGGATTTGGAGAATATCCTCCTGAGGGAGCTATCACAAACCCAGAAAGTGGGGATGTACTCACTCATTAGTGGACTCTAAACAAAAAAGCAAAAAGCAAAGCATGTCCAAGCTACAAACCACAAACAATGAATAGCTTTAGGATCTGAAAGCCTTGAACTGGCACCTTGGATCCCACTCCCTCTAGAGGAACACCTGACCCAGTCTTTATGTTGAGCTAAGGAAAGTTGATCTGCCAGGGGTGGATGCTGAACTAAACCATACTGAGACCTTGGGACCTCCTGCTCTTGCTGGGGAGGAGATAAAGAGATGTGGAGAAGAGAGAGTGACTGGAAGAGGTGGGAGGGGGAAGGGAGCTTGAACAAGGATATTCATGGATAAAAATTACGAGTTTACTCCTAATAAAAAAAGAAAAATGTGTTCCAAAATAAAAATAAAACAAAAATAAATATAATATAATTTAATATATAAAACTAAAGTGGGCATTCATACAATAAAAAAAAAACAAAAAAACAAGACTACTTGACACATTTCAAGTCATTTGACTTAATGATAGCTAAGCCAAAATCCCTGTGGAATGCCACATGATCATTATTCCCAGTTTCATTCCCAACTTCATCTCTGATGCAGATCTCGATCTCTTTTTACTTCAAAGACAGTTCCCCTGAATGGAACCTCTGCATAGTGAAACAATTCACTATTTTTCCTCCTCTATTGTATCTGTAAGCTACCATTAATATCTGTGTACAATTGAGCTGGTAGATAGAAACATGTCTATACACCATGTCATAAACCAAGAAAATGCTTTGTAAAACTTCTGGTTACTAAATGGAAGTCTTGACTTGTTTCAGTAGAGGCACAAAAGAGCCATGAGCAAGTGCAGATCAACATCTGTACAATAAACTTATGTATGTTTATTTTTTTGTTGAAAGGCATGAATACAGCATTCTGGGATGTGGTCTCTGTTCAGTACAAATTAAAGGCAGTTATTTCCCCTCGAGGCAGTTACATGTATAGTCCTAGTCAAGCAATAAGTCAAGCCCAACATCAAGTGCCTGGAGCTCATCCTGATTTGGGTTTGTTGGTGAAAGCTTCACATCTTACCACTCCACTGCATTACCAAAGCAGCACGGTGGAAAAGGAGTTGTACAAAGCTGGTATAAGTCTCTGTGAAGAGAGAAGAGTAGAATGTTGAATGTAGGCTTTGAGAGCTGCTGAGCTTGTGTTTGAACCCTGGACATAGGCTTTATCACACAGTCCTTGGACTAGGTCATTAAAAGTTACCTTGGTTATACTTTTTCATCCTTAAAATGAGCAAGACAATGCATTTCTTGTGGCTCTGCCATGAAATTTATAGTATTTCTCAACACACAGTAGGTACTTATATCAGATTTCTCTAGAGAAATATATCAACAGCACGTATGTGTATATATGTACATATATATATGCATAAAAGGAATTGTAAGGAATTTGTTAGATGAGTATTGAAACTGGCAATGTTCAGAATCTACAACCTTCAAGGCTGAGACGTAGACAAAGTTGATATTTTGTCTAGTCTGAAGGTCAGAAAACAGATGTTTCAGAGTGAACTCTCAGGAGGAATAAATGGTCCTCTTTTGAGGAGGACCAATCTTTCGTTATATCCATTCCTTAATCTTAGATATCTTGACTGGGGAAAGATGAAGTCTCAGAGTAGTTTTAATTGATAAATAATACTTATTCGCAGAGATGAGGTCAATGTACTTTACTCAGTCTTTTTGTGTATCTGTGTGTATGTGTGTGTATGTGTGTGTTTGTATGTGAGTACAGGTGTTCACATGCCAAAGTATACACACAGAGGTCAGAGAATCTCTTCTGATGTCAATTTTCACCTTCTGCCTTATTTGAGACGGAGTCTCTTGTTGTACACTGTTATATGTGCTGGCCTGAAGGCTTTTAAGGATTTTTCTGTCTCCATTTTCCATCTCACCATAGAAGGACTTGAAAGATTTCCATGATGTTATTTGTCCTAATGTGGGGTATGGGGATCTTAGGTATGCACACTTACATGCTAAGTACTTTATCCAATGAGCAATTGATCCTGCCATTAGTCAATCTATTAATTTTAATATTTAGCCTTTCAAAAATAATTGCAGAGAAACATATAATGTTTGAAAGAAACTGATATGTAAAATCTACCATTAAAGAGCTCTACAAAAATGTTCTTTTAATACTCTATGACTAGGAATATGCTGTTTTATTCCTTGAGCTCCAATTCTACTCATTAAAATTTTGCCAAAATTCAAATGTAATGTTTTACCTTCTACTAAATTTACTTAAAGAATAAAAAGTATAATTTATTTTAAGTGTCATTATGTGTAATAACTTTGTTACTAATAAAATGTTTGTTCAAAGTTCAGAAACTATTAGAAGTTAGAATAATAAAAGTATTTAAGGGCCTGAAAGATGGCTCAGTGGTTAAGAGCACTGGCTGCTCTTCCAGAGGACCCAGGGTCAATTCTTAGCACTCACATGGTGGCACACAATGTCTGTAATAATTCCAGAGAGTCTGACACTCTTACATAGACATACATGCAGGCAAAACACTATTAAAAGAAATAAAAAATATTTAAGTTGGTTATTGCTTATTAATTTATTTTTGAGATATTCAGTCATAAAGAAAACAATACAATGTTTCTGTTTAATCGCAAAAATTATGTTGCTCGGGTAATTGCAATGCTATATAAACAGTTTCCATTTTATGATCTCAGGTACTTATGCCTTCTAATAACCCACACCCTGATGAGAATTTGCATAATAGGTCATTCACTGGTCAGCATGCTATAAAATGGACATTTTCAACTTCTACCAATCTAGGTGTTGGCTAAGTCAAAAGATAAACTGTGACTCACCTGGAAACTTTCCATCTGTTTCCCATAAAGGGAGTGGTAAAACCATCAGTGTCACAGGCAGAAACTTGAAGGGCCTTTTTAAATAGAGAAAAAAAAATCTTGTTGGATATCAAATAGAGTAGACTGAGAGTCTGGGTACCCTGATGCTAATCTCAGACCTGGCACCAAAACCAGATGTAACCTTGAGTAAACCCAGAAAGTAGATTAGACCAGGAGAGCTTGCATGGTCTGCTAGCCACAACTTCTTTCAAGTCTAATAGTTGTCTTCTCTTCTGTGATAGCTCGCCACAGAGCTTGCTACATTTCAAGTTCAGACAGGCCCCTGCTAAGCTCTTGGCCATCATTTAGTAGACACATATCTTAGAGTGAATTAGATCAGAACCTGTGAGGCTAACACTGCCATCATCCACCTTTAAGCCAAGAGACAAAGAACATCTTTTGCAAGTGCTGATACCAAGTGAATGAAGTGATAGTACAGCATTGAAAATAGTACAGTAAGAAAACAGGAACCTTTTATGGCCTGTAGTCACAAAAGTGCAAAGCAGAAATACAAAAGAGAGATCTACTTGAATAAGACAACTAATGTTCTTGGTCATCTAAAGCTTTTACCTAATGTTTTTCTTGGAAAAAATGAAACATGCACAATTGTGGGTATGTATTTTTCTAGTAAAATGAACAAACAAAAACCCAGCCATGATATTATGGAAGATAGAAACTCTCTGTAAGTTGCATCTTCAAAAATAATATTGTCCTTTTCTGTGTCTATGAGTTGTCTGTGAACTTTCTATGTCACTATAAAAATGAATTTGTTGAGGTTGAGTTTGGTTTGACTGTGTTCCCTCCACCCCAGAGATCATGAACTGGAAGCTAGGTCCTCACTGGGGAAATGGGAGGTACTGGATCTTTAGGAGGTGGAGCTTATGGGAGGGGTCTTTAGATCATTGGAGACATGATTTCTGAAGGAGTTGTGGGATTCTTCTTTTTGTGGTTTTATTCTCAATATGATTTCCCTTCCAACATTTGCTCTGGTTATTGTGACACCTTTAGCCATAAGATTCTCAGCAGAGTTCAGGTGATGTGTGTACTCTTCCTTTGAATCTCCAAACTGTGAGTGCAATAAGCAGCCTGTTTTAGATGTTTCATTACAATAACAAAGAAAGAGACCAATACAGGGTAATGCTTGAAATTAATGCTAGTAAAGCTGACTTAGATTGTGTTTTCTAGAAGCAAGTTTTGAGACAATCTTGGTGGTCAGTCATATGTATACAATAGTGTAGTCTGGCTTTGCAAAGACGTTCTGGTGTTAAATCTTACTTTACTTTCATGGAAAGCCGAAGTTCTGGGCAGTACTTGCTGATCCCTTAGAGGCCAGTGACTAAAATGGGTTCCATGAATCTGCCAAGGCAGTTGTTCAAATAAGAGTATCAGGCCATAAGGGAAAGCTCAGCTGTTAAAGGCTAAATTTTGCACATTTAACTGCCAGATAATAGTCAGAGGCTGGCTGCTGAGAGAAAATGGGCACACAAATCACTGCAAGAGAATACAGGATCCAAGAAGGTGTATGAGGGAGTCTGTGGTTGTCCTCTACAGCTACCTCTGTCAGATGCACTACATGATGTTCACTCCATCCTTCTGTGATTTCTTCAATGTCCTGATCAGAGAATGGGCGGATGACTCCAGATGTCTCTTTCTTCATAGTTCCTTCCAAAGCTCTTGTTAATGTCTGTCAGCAACTGTCATCCACCTAAGATTACCTTTTATCCTTTTAGAGTCAGGTGGCTTGCTTCTAGATGTAACTTAGATTTTCCTAACATGACCCAGACTGAAAGTTAATTTAAGTCCTGTTTACTGTTCTTTCTCTAGGTTGTAGTTGTAATCATCCTTTCTCAATATAACCTCTATAATTGAGCACTAGAGGTGAACTAGTGGGTTCATGGAAGTGTGGTCTTTGAAAGGCAATGAGCATGACTTGCTTTATGATTCATACACATTAATGTAGATGACAACAAATACCTGTTCTTTAAAGAAATTAATATTTCAGAAAAATCCTTTTTGCTTTTTAGGTCAGTGCCCTAACTTATGATGGTATAATTCTTTGTAATTCTTCCTCTCAAAGTTCTTTCAAGTCAGTACTTTCTTCTCTATTTCCTTCAGCACCTCTTAGGTTGCAATTCATCCAATATAGCATTGAGCCAGAGACCAAAGTGACTCCCTGCTTTCAATGTCTGTTGTTCCCTAGCTCTTCCCTACAATATAGCATAAAGCATCTAGTAATATTTCTAAATCACCAAACTCTTATAGTTGTTATTTGTCTATTGAATAAGGAAGAAAATATTTAACATGATTTAGAGACTATTTTATAATATGGAAATATAACTTACTTTTCTTTTTATTGTAACAAAATAAATGCTTGACAAAGCAACTGTGCCTCACAGGACTTCAGCTTGAGAAGTACAACACATTCCACCACAGCATGGAAAAAATGGAAGCAGGAGGGAGGTGGCTGGTCACATTGTGTCTTTACTCAGGAATCAGAGATCAAGGAATGCCAATGTTTCATTTGCTTTCTTCCTTGTACTCACTCTAGGATCTTAGTCCATTTGATGCAGCTACCTATGACCAATGTGGCTCTCTTCTTTTCAGCCAAAGCTGAAATGCCCTCAGACACATGCAGAGGTATGTCAAGTTAACTGTAATCACACTCCCTTACTACTGTTGTCTCTTCCTTCTTCTCCTGTTTTTATCATAACAGATCCCTGGCATTTCCAGGAATCCAAGAAGTAGTTGTTGTTCAAAACTTTGCTGATAAACTATGTGAACCAGTTTAAGTGACACATTATCTCTGAAGGTTTTACGAAGCCCATATATGAGCTACCTTATTCCTTTTGTAAGCTCCAATTTCAGCTCAGTTTGTTGAAGGAGTTTCTTTTCTTATTTATCAGAGTGAAATTTTTTGAGAGTAATGTTCTGGACATTTATTTTTCAAGTTTAGTGACTGACAGAGAAGGAAACAAAAAAGATGGATTAATGACAACAGAAAATATGAGGAGACTACCTGATAAGTATTATAGTAATTCTCAATATTAATGTATCTGGGCTTCAATTTTCATTATATGTTAACAATTGAAAGCCACCATATCTACAGATCTATGGGGTTATTTCTTCATTTTAGTATAGAACATATGAGTATGTGTTTATAATTTTGATAAAAATTATATACAGTGATTTATTGACATTTCTTAATTTAAAATTAAGATTTATTTACAAAGGCTGAATCATATTTTTGTGTAAGTTAGTTACATTTACTAATAATAAACAAACCCTAAAATGATACATAATTGCTCCAAATAGAAAAAAGTGCTGTACACTTGCTATAAAGAATTATAACACAATAAATATTTCAATCAGAGCTTCAGTAACTTGGCAATGGTTTTAAATATTCTCACCTTCATTTATGATCATGAGGTACATAACAACATATCACGATGCAGTTTAGGGAATGATGTCTTATATTTCATAATTTAATATAAAATAGCATGTAGTATTTCCCTTGTATAATTATTTTTTCACCATTTCTGCTTTGCTCTTCCTGTTCCCAGAGTTTTCTTAGTCTGGTAGCCTCGCCCACATATCCTGTCTGCTGTTTGGCCAACCAGCTTTTTATTAAAGCAGTAAGAGTGACAACTATTTACAATATAACAAAGCATAGTCCCACTATAATAACAAGTTTTTGGAATTTAGTTTGTTGATTATTATTAATTATCAACTTTGTGTTGAGAGATTTCTTTATTGGTTTCAATGAGATGTGTTCCCTGCCCCCCCATAGTCTCTAGCATCTGAACACTTGGTTTATTGTTGGTGCTGTTTTGAGAATCATAGGGCATATAGCCTCGAATGATAGATGTCACTGGAGGTGGACTCTGAGGTTCCAAAGCCATGTGTCATTCCCAGTTTTCTCTCTTTGCTTGTTCCATAAGTTCAGCTGTGTGCCTTCATATGCTATTCCATTCATGCCTTTACTCCACCATTATGAATTCTAGCTCTCTGAAACCGTAATCTGAAATAAACCTTGATTTTCTAAGTTGCTTTGGTCATGGTGTCTTATCGCAATACAAAAGTAACTAATGCAATGTCTAAGAAGTTAGTAAAGCATACCTTTGGATATGTCAGTAGTATGTTTCTAAAGATGTTTAGATCATGAAGTTTCTCATCTAATCAATAGTTTACACCAAGGATGGATTCATAATTTAAACAGACTACTGGCAGTTGTGGTGGAATTGTGAAGAGTAAAGCTAGTAGAAAAAATTGTGTTGCTGGGCCATGCCTTTGCAGAATATATATTTGACTCTTGTCACTTCTTATCCTATGGGGTAACTAGACATGAGGGGCTTTGACAAGCTTGAAGGCTGGCCATTCTAAACTGGCCCAGGCTGGTATGCACATAAGATACTTCCTGAGAACCAACCTGGATCTGCCTAAGGGCCTTGGCACCAGAGGCTGAGTTCTGATGAGAGATGTCTTGGACCTATGAGAGATGACTATGCCATATTAGCAGATGCCAGCAGAGCAGACCTTCCTCCAGGTGGAGAGGAGGATATATAAGGTTTTCCCCTTCCTGAATAAACTGAGCTTGTTGTTTTCAAACCTTGCTCCTGGCATCTGAGTCATTGACTCCATATCTACTGGTCTCCTTCCCCATGGGAAACTTGCTGGGTCCCTGAAACACTCCAAAATCATTATTCCTCTTTTCTTTTTGGCTACCATAATAAGAGAAAGTTTCTTATACTACATGTTCCTTTATCAAGTTCTATTTCCCCTCAAGTTACGGTAAAATGAATCTAATTGACTTTAGACTAAAACTTTTAAACTCTGAGCCCAACTAAATCTTTCTTTTGTTTTTTCAAGTACTTTATGAAAGCAATGAGAAAACTAATGAACACAGTGCCTGGTTTGTTTGTTATATAACATTTTTTTTTAATCTGTAGAGTGTATGTTCTGATATTCAGAAGGAATATCTGGAGCCATAAGTAGTATTGTGTTGTTTTGTCCATTAGGATCACTGGGAAGAAAAAAAAAAACCTCAATAGAAAAATGGCCTACATCAGACTGGTCTGTGGTCATTTTCTTGATTGTTGACTGATATGAGAGGGCCTATTTTACTACAGGCAGTACCACAGCAGGTGGTTCCAAATAGTATAACTGTTGGTTTCACGTGTGAGAAGAGACACACACTTACACTACCAAGGTCACATGAGGGTTTATTTAAGAGAGTTCCCAGGTGGGTACAGAAACAGAGAAGCAGGACCGGAGGAGAGAGCAACCAAAACATGGTGTCTCTTTTTAAGAGAAGGGGTATGCACAGGTTTACATAGTCATGTTTAGGGGCATGCCTCTGTATGCTTCCAGGTAGGTGGTTCTGTATGCATTGTAGCACAGGTTTACTACAGCCATGCCCAGGGGCCTGCATCCATATGAGGTGCATCCCACGGGAGCCATGTTGGCATGACCATATTTAGTGCCAGAAATACTTACAATAACATGCTGAACAAACCCAGTTAGCAAGCTGGAAAGCAACATTTCTCTACACCAGTGGATCTCAACATGTTTGAGATGATATGTTTTGCTAAACCTGCATCTCCCCAAATATTTACATTATGACTCAGAATAGTATTAAATTACAATTATAAATTATAGAAAAAATAATTTTATGGTTGGGGGAATCACCATAACATGAAGAACTGTGTTCATGGGTCACAGCCTTGGAAAGATTGAGACTATTACTCTGTGGTCTTTACTTTTTTCATGTTCTTGCTGGAGTTATGGCCCTGGTTTCCTTTGATAATGAACCATGACTGGGACTTATAAGCCAAATAAATCCTTTTTTTCCCTAAGTTTTTGTTGGTTACTATATTTTGGTTTCTGTTTCTGTGATAAATGCTATTACCAAAAACAATTTGGAGAAGAAAGGGTTTGGTTTATAGTTATAGTCCATCATGAACTGAAGTTTGAGCAGAAACTCAAAGCAGGAACCTACAGGACTTCTACATCAAAAACAAATAAAAAATATCCTATAGAATTGCCAAAATGTGAATCTCATGGAGGCATTTTTTTCAATTAACCTTCTTCTGCTGAGAACATCTAGGTTTGTATTAAGCTGAACAAAAACCAACAAGCGAAGTCCTAGCAATGTATCACAACTAAAAGCCAAATGGGACTAGTACCAAACCATATGTATACCTCAAGTAACCCAATTTTAAAAAGAAAGCGAATGATTCTAAGTGTTCCTTTTTAATCAGTTATCTTTTTTTTGGGTGGTGGTAGAGTAAAGCCAAGCCTCATGTATATTAAACATGTACTCTACTAATTAGTTAGCTCCTCAGCCATAGAAAGGCTGATGAAAAGCACTAGATAATTGCAAGAAATCTGCTATGTAAAGAAAATGAAAGATTTGGGCTTGTAGGGGAAAGCATTGTGTAAAGAGAAGTCAATTATTAGAGCTATGGTAGAGCTTTCTGGTTTTTGCATTTCAGGAATGGTCATATTGGTCTCTACTTGCTGAAGCTGACCCATGAATGGGTATTGTGGTCATGGTTTTCAAAAGATCAGGCACTAGTGGTTTAAGCAAATAATTCTAATTATAGGCACATGAATATGGTGGTTTCTCATGCCTGAGAAATTATAGCCCAGTCCAGATAATGTGGTTGTTAATTATGTTTTTAGAAATTTATTTTAGAAAATTATGCAATGTAGATTATACTGTAATTTCTTTTAACTCTTCTATTTGATTATGGTAAGAAGCACGAACTATCCAATTCAGATGAGGCATGGAAAACTTTATTTGTTTCCAATATAAACAAATGCTGATTAGATCTTGTGAAAGGGACACTCTGTATTCATGTTCTATTACTTCTGTAGGATTGATTATTTATTTATTTATAAGAGTGTGTGTGCATATGTGTATATATGCATATGTGTGCACAGAGAGGCCAGGAGAGGGCATTGGATCCCTTTGTACTGAAGTTACAGTTATTTCCAGAACACTCAGTTTATTACATTTGCATGGGAATCTGAATTCTTGTCCTTATGCTTGGCCATTCAGCACTCTTAACTATTAAATCATCTCTTCTTCTCTAGCAGGGGATTGGTTTCTGGACCCTATAACCTAAATTTGCAGATGCTCAAGGCTGATATAAAATGATACGGTATTTAATTTTTGCATGCCCTCATTTTATTTTATTACTAAATATAAATTTTATGAAAATGTTTGTTATATTTAATTAGTAAAGTAACGATAAAAAATAGTCTGTACAAAAAAGTCAGTATAGATGGATTGTTTTAAATACTTTCAATATTCAGTTTGTTGCATTTGCAGATATGGAATCTAATATGTTAGTCTGATATGTGTGTTTATATGAATGTGTATTAGACTGTACATGTGTATGGTCTTATATATATTTTATTGTATACCTTTGTATTTGTTAATACACCTGGGATTGCTATTGTGGTATGTTCTTAGATGAATAATAACATTAAGCAGACATTATAGTTATGTAGATAGATGATGGATGTCCTTACCTACATAGAAGACTTGTGTATGTATGCATGTATTATTTATGATAATAACAATAATAATAGTTATTATTATTATTTAGTTTGTTTCTTTAAGACAGGATCTCTTTTTGTAGCTGTGGCTTTCTTGGAACTTGCTATGTAGATCAGACTGGTCTCAAAATCAGTCATAGACAATGGCCTGCCTCTGTTTTCCATTTGCTGGGATTAAACACATGCTTGTTGCTGATGTACTTTGTGTTAACATGTGGATATATATTACATATATAATAAAGCCTGAATATTAGAGAGAGAGCACACAGTCAAATCCTATGCAGACAGCTCAGGAAATTCTTGATTCATGAGAACAAGGATAAACAGCTGAGTCAGTCACATACATCTTTAATCACAGCACAGGGAAAGCTGGAGTGGTGACCCACATCCTTAATCCCATAACTCCAGAGAAAATCTTCTTCTGTTTCTGTGAGTTCAAGGCTACACATCTTTAATCCTAACCTGTATGGGATAGGGTATTTAAGGACTCATAGAAACCCAGCAGAAGCAGAAGCAGAAGTGAGAGGCAGAAGTGATCAGGAGCAAGGCTGGGGAAGTTGCAAGACAGCAGGGTAAGAATTGATTGTGGTGTTTCCTCTTTCTGATATTTCAACCTTCCCCCAATATTTGGCTCTGAGTCTCATTTAATACAAATCCAATTCATGCAACTACATTGACACATCATTAACTTCATCCTAATTTTCAGTGTGGCAGAATTTTGACAGCTACTGAGTCTAGGTGACCAAAATGTAATGTGCATGATAAGAAGCCTTAAATTCTCTTTGGAAAAATTAAAAAATCTCAAAATAAGCATTAAGTTATAAGAAAAAAACAATATAAAATAATTATTTTTTCAAGTCTTAAAATTATAATTATAAAAAGAATTTTTTGTCAACTCAGTTAAGGTAGACCTTGACACTTGGTAATTATCTATAATTGTAGAAGAAATTACTTTTATAGTTCAACAGCTTTTTGCTGGCCAAAACAGTTGTTTTGGATAATCTAGACTAAAATGAAATAACACTAATAGTAATAATAAAACTGTAGTTAAAAAAGGAGAAAAATTGAGATAAAGAAGGTTGGAATCATCTTCTGCCAGGTTTACTTCACCCCAAGATCAGTTTTGGCATTTTCATTTATGGTTAATGCCTGGATTTATAAATGGAGCCATCCTATGCAGCACCTGCAATAGACAAGACATCTCATCCTCTTAGCAATGAGGACATCATACTCTTCCAAGACCCTGGGCTTCTATTCCATTACTCTTACTGATCACAAATTTTAGACTTGACAAATACTGCATTCTTCCTTTCATTAACTTTTTTCTTCTTTATAACCCATAATTTCTGATTTTTTGCATATTTCTCAACTCTTCCATTATCTACCAATCTGAGAACTTCAGAGTTGGGTTTTTTCATACAATTCAGTCAAACAGATTGACTACAATTATCATATATGACAGGGTAGAGTTCCTATTTACCTCTCATCACACTCTGGACAAGAAATCAAACTTGGCTTTCAGATCTTAATCCAGGATTGTTGGGTCCAATAAATTGTATGGATGGATATATGACAGAGCAAAGTAATATCCCTATACAGAGCACTCCAATGGTTACTCCTTGCCCAAGGCCTATGATGCAAGGGTCACAGTTCCTCATATAGTTGAGAAGCAAATGGAGAAAGCAGCTTCATGGGACCCAGCAGTGCACAAATTTGTCTCTCTTCTTGCAGTTTTTCATCCTTGCCTAAGTACTGCATCAAGAAACCAGAAAGTCCCTTTTAACAATGTGAAAATTTTATTTGCACATAATTTATAAGTTCACCTTTCAAAGACGTAGGGGGCTGTATTTTGAAATCTGTGAATCCTCAGCCTTTCAAGAGCTTATATTAATCTCAGATGCTTATTAGGGAGGGAGAGAGAACACCCCTGCATTTGATAGTCTTGGTTTTTCTGCCGGCTCCAGCTGGAGTTGGCATATGAGCTCTGTTGCAACATCACCCCTTTCTTGTTTTTTTGCTAAATACTCCCCAGTTATTTTCTGCACATGAAGAATGCCAAAGAAGACCATGTCTAACTTCTTCAAGCAAATGAGTCACCTCTAGGGGTGACTATGGTAGTCAACAAAATTTGAGCCATTTAAGTGTTTGAGTTAGAAGAATTTATGGGCAGTATGCATTGGGAAATTTTGTAATATTTATTATATATTAGGTAAAGGGTTATGATTGTAAATAAAGATTTTTTTTAAATTGAAAAAGTTCCAAACTCATTGACATTTGTAGATTGTTGTAAATGTCATCCAATGAAGAACAACAATAAATTGTTAAGTAATGGAGCTGAACATACCCACTAGTAAACACAACTGGGAGCTTGTAGAAAGGAAGGAGGAATAGCTTACTTCACAGGGAAAGTCAAGTTTGCACATGTGGTACATTAACTTTGTAGGTCACATGCTGGTGATGAATGTCCTAGAAATTTGTCACATTACTTTCAATACCATTAAATGTTAATTTTTGATTTTAAAGCAAATTAGTTAATATACTACATCTATAATTACCATATGCATATATTATAGCTGCTATAAGGATGGTAGTGAGATAACAGTAAATAAATAGCACCACTCAATTATACAATTATAGATTTTATGGAAAATACTAGGGTGAACATGCATAACAAACCTGGTGCAAACAGGAAGCTGTGAAGTTGTCAGTATTGATTTGAATTTCAGATTACTCCCTTAGCAAATGACCTTGAAAAAATAATTTTATTTCCTCAAACTTGCATTTTTATTTATGAAAGAATAGTAAGACAATTTACTACATAAATTGGTATGAAGAAATTTTAATATAAACAAGCAGTTTAGGATGTGGCTTTTAGTATATATTCAATAAATATTTCAGAGACATTAGTAGAAAATATGACTTATATATGAAGTTTTGCTTATTTAGAAGGAAAAGAAATATAATAAGCCTGCTGAGGTAGTTTAGATGACTAGCAGCAAATTAGTAAGGAGGAACAATGAATTCTAATTTTGGTGTTTATCAAATTTAATGAAGAATTTTGTCTGTAAATTATATAAAAAAGGAAGCATGACATAGTTCCCAAAAGTTTTGACCAATCCATATTTTTCTATAGTGCACATTATTTTTATCTTTCAAAGGAAGACAGTGTTCATAGAAGATTTTAAGTAATAGTATGACTGTGGTACCAAGATGGCTTTCTTAGTAAGACTTCCAGTTAGGTTATTAAGGCAAAGTGATTTTTAAAATTCTGGAGACCTTTTGATGTATTCACAACATGAGATGACAGATCCAGGAAGCTACTGAAATGTCCCGTTTGATGCTAGAGAAATCTTTGAACGTTCTGTTTCAGTTTTGATCCCATTAGCCACCCATGATTTGCTCACCTAGTGGTCAACAGAGGGAAATAAGGGCTATTTCTGGGGGCAAATGTTTTAGATGAAGGGAAAGTAGAAATCACTGAAAGTTCTCTACGTTTGAGTTTTATTCCTGTGCCCAATGGTCTAGAGCCATTGGCTGTCACTTGTAGAACATTCAGTTTGACATATCTCCATTAGTATGTATACTGCTGCTAATAAAGACCCATGCCCATTATGTCATGTAATGACAGTATATTTTTATTCTACTTAAAAGTTATTTTATTTTACTTAAAAATGTGTATGTATGTGTGTGTGTGTGTGTGTGTGTGTGTGTGTGTGTGTGTGTCTGTGTCTACATGTGTATCACATTGTTCATATGGAGGCCAGAGGATAACTTAGTGAGTATATTCTCTTCTTTCTTTACACTGGTTTTGGGGATTGAGCTAAAGTTTTCAGGCTTGCAGGGAAAGCACATTAACCATTTCATAGTATTTTAAGTAGATAGTCTATATTAAGAAATTTTCTTTTCCTTATATCCTTTTTTAGCTATATAAAATGTTAATTTTGAAGAAATTTGTTCAAAGTTGTTGGTAAACACTTCTTGAGATGCTTTCATATGCTATTCAACTCTTCAGGTAAACTTTTTAATTCAGGAGTGTAGTGGAAATCAGGCATTATCACCTTGACCTAGAGGTATGATTTTGGGGCCTTGAGGACCCATGTATAGGGTGTGGCCAGGCCAGTTTAAAACTGAGTGCACTGTCTCTCTGTTTGCTCCCTTGTGCTCTTGGAGAGAGGACCAGGCCTGCCACCTCCATGTGGATCAATCCAGCTTTCCAGGAATCACCCAACTGTTCAATATCTTGTACCAGTGAATATTTCTTACAATCCTTTAATAAATATTAATCTTTTTATTTAATCAGTTGCTAATAATTAATACAAATTATATCTAGTGTTCAACATGGCTTTCTGGTCTGACCTGGCAGAAGGGAGTTAGCAGGGAAGCCAGCCAGCTGACTGGCTGCCTCTCTAGCCCCGTGGCTCTGGCTTCAGATCTGGAGTACCAGAAATCTTGCCAGTACCCTTGGCAGAGACCAAGGGCTGCCATGTACTCCTGAGTCTCTTTGGTCTTAATAGTCTAGAGAATCTACAGTAGATCAAATGTCAATCCACAGCTTCTTTTAAAAGGGGATATTTTCTGCTGGTAGAGCAGGCTACCTGTAACTCTTTGGTTTCTCTCCCCATGTACACACCTTTGGCACTTAGCTGTGGCCCTTCCTGCAGCTGACTTGAGCTGCAAAGCCTGCTTGTGTAGGAAGGGCAAGCAGCTTCTCTCAGTGTGTTTTTCAGTGTGTGTTTGTAGTAATCTGTTCTGATTTTGTGGGAGTTTGCTTTTTGTTAGACTATATTCATAGCAGGCCAAACCTGGAAGCCTGAGTCAGCACATATTGACTGGTTGCCTGGACACCTGCAACAGCTGCTGGCCAATTTCACTATTACATATAGAAATTATTACAACTGAAGCCATCAAAGATAGGTAACTAATTATGCCATGGCAGACAATATAACCTTTCAGGAATTTTAAAGCTTCTTTGGTGCTACAATTGAAGAAATTTTGCATGATTTGTATAATATCCCTGGGAGTTACATGCTAGGAATTTTATTAATTCTCAGTTTGATCTTACATTTTATATTTCAAAAAATGGTTTGATAACTATATTAAATATGAGACATTAATTGGACTGATAGAGACCTTGCAGACTAAAAATGATAAATTAATTTCTAAGATGCATAACATGGAATTTGCCAATGATAGACTGACACAAAAAGTTAATTTCATGAAAACTGGTTATGACAAACTTTTAGATAGAGCTTTGTTCTGGAAGCAAATATTAATTTCATACTTTCTACAGATGCTAGGACTTCTATGATGGAGAAATTTAAATCTGTAAATTTAAATCTGTAAAATCTCATATGTCAATAATGAGATTAGGATTCTAGACTCAGGAAAGACAACTGAGCTGTATACTAAAGTCAGGTAAGACTTAAAAGAACCTTATCTTGACTTTCTGCAGAGATTAACCAAGGCCATGCATAGAGCAATATCAGATTCAGAAGTTAGAAAACTACTAATTCTCTATTTGGCGTTTGATCACACTAATTTAGAATGTAAAAGGATGCTTATCCTGCTAAAGATCATATCAATACACCTACAGGAATGGATTTAATATACATTGTCTAAGTAATAGAGAGTACAGGGACATTCCAAGCTGTATGGAGCCTATCAGCTGAATTACTTTATTTATGGCTCTCAAATATGTCAGGATTCTCCATGTTCCAGATTACTATTTAATAACAAATACAGGAGAATTCCAGGGGCTAGTAGAATCTTCAATATGTTGAGCATTTAACTGCTCTTGTACCAACTGTTCTTAAGCTTCTAGTTTTTCTTTAGTCATAGGCCATTGTTCAACCTCTACTGTTTTGTAAGTTAACCATTTTAAAGGTTCAACTGTTGGTACTTCTGAGAGTTCAACAGCTGTAGTTCCCTGTTTACCTACAGCCTAAATTGTTGGTATTTTTTGTAATAATTTATAATATTATTTTTAGAAACATGAATGAGTCTATAGTTTGTGTCTGAGACTGGAGGAATTTTAAACTATATAGTCCATTGCTGTAGGAGTCAGGACCCCATAGAGTCATTAATATTAATATATTAGCCACATATGGCTTCAGCCTTCCTCTCAGTCCTTTTGGCACTATGCATTCAAGCCACTTCATGCTTTGTTTTTACCTGAGATATTGTTCCAATCCCTAGAAATTAAACTTTTACCTCTTTTAGAAAACAATTTAGATGCCATGATTATGGGGTTATGATTGACACATCAGCCTCAGTGTTTACCAAGCCTTGAACAAAAATGTTATCTATTCATATTTTTAATCTGGCCTTTGTTCATTTATAGATGTCTTCCAGAATATTTGTTTTGTGATTTTTCTTGAAAATTTTATTCCTCCTTTGAAGTTGTTCTATTCTCCAGTGCAGTAGGGTATTTTGTGTTATGCCCTGGATTTTCTAATTGTGTTGGGGGGCCGTGTGTCCCTCCACAATGATTGGAAACTTTTGGACCTTGTTTTTATTTGAGACTTGTGATTTGGGGGCCTCTCATGAGAAGCCCCAAGAAGCATTTCCTGATGGTAAAGGGTTGCCTTGTTTGTCCCTTGTAGATCTGTATTCATTGATCTAATGCCAACCTTTGCCAAATCTTCTAATAATCGAGAAGATAGCTGACTTCTGTTTGGATTATTTCTAGAAGAAACATTACTTCTAGGAGTTCTCCTTGTACAATTCCTTTTTATATGACCTGGTTTCCCACAATTAAAGCATTCGATACCTTCATTTATTTATGATAATAGAAATGGCTTGTCCTACCTAAGACTCATCATCATATTTGAGAGACTTATTCATCTCCATCAATAACTCATCTTTTTTTTTTATAAAATCAAAGTATGGGAAATGTTAGGATTCTGTTCTAGCCTCTGAAGTTACATCCTTCCTTGAGTTCTGATGTCAAGCTCCATTCAGGAATAATTCCCATTGCCTGACTCTTTCTTTCTTCCTTTCTTTCTTTCTTCCTTCCTTTCTTTCTTGTATCTTCCCTCCCAGGAGTGCTTTCAATTCCTTCTCCCCCTCCTTTTTTTCCTCCTTTTATTTCTGTTATCTTCTCCCCCTCTCTCTATTTCTTTATAATAATAAAGTCTTCCTACATAAAAAGCAGTCAAAGTGTCTCCTGATGTGCTTCTGTCTTCTACTGCCTCCCACCATGACTCATACCACATGGGGCATGAGGTCTCTCTATTCTATAGCCATCTGCCAGTCACCCTGGGTAAAGCATATAGCAGATTATATCAAGCATGATCACAAAACAGGGAATGTAAAATATCCCTGCCCTGTGTCAACATTTTGTATATAAAACTTTGGAAATAGTTTGGGCACAGTTTCCAAAATCTATAATTTACCCTTATATGGGTGACATCTTTTTAGCAGACTCAAAGTCACATATTTTAGAAAACATGTTACCAAAAGTAAAGAAAGATTTGTCTCTCTGGGGATTACAAATTGCTCCTGAGAAGGCACAAAGAGGAGAATATATTAATTATCTAGGCTATAAAATAGAGCTACAAAAATCAGGTCACAGAGGGTACAACTCAGGAGAGAGTGATTGCAGACTCTTGATTTTCAGAAATTTCTAGGGAACATCACTAATTTACTGTCCATTATTGGGGTAGAAAAGCATGAACTATGCCATTTGGCTAGAACCCTAAAAGGGGATAAAGACTTAAATAGTCATAGAAAATTATCAACTGAGGCTGTGGGAGAATTGGTTTATGTAGTATCCAGAGCTTAATAGCATTCTAGTTATATTACCCTCTAGATTATCCCCAATAGGTCTCTTGGTGCAGAGGGAAGATACTATCTTAGAATGGATATTTCTGCCACATAGGCCAAGAAAAAAATTCAAAACATATGTTGAAAAGTTTTCTAAATTGATTTTAAAATGAAAATTAAGGCTTCATTATTTGACAGGAATGGATCTAGCAGAAATTGAAGTACCTTTAACTAATGAGAAAATTTCCTGCCTATGGACAAATATGAATATTGGCAAAGAGCTTGCATTAATTTTTTGCAGGAGGAGGAGATTAACAACTACTATCTGAAAAGCAATAGAATAGAATTCCTAAAAAGAACAAGTTAGACCAGTCCTTAAATTGTATGACAAAACCAAGTTCTAGAGTCCCTACATTTTATACTGATACAAATAAATCAGGAAAGACAGGATATAAATCAGGGGACTTAAGTGGTTCAAAGCCCTTCCAATTCTGTAACAAAGTCAGAATTTTATGGCATTCTTTTTGTACTACTGAATTTTACAGGGTTCCTCAACATAGTTACAACTCAATATGTGGAAAGAGTGATTTTACATATTGAGACTGCTAATTATTTATACAATTACTTGAAGTAATTAGAATTAGAGATCATCATATATATATATATATATATATATATATATATATATATATATATATTACACATCAGAACACACATGGATCTGCCAGGTCCTCTAACACAAGATAATGATGAGATTGATTGATTATTAATAGGAAATGTGCTGGAGGCCTCAGAATTTTATAAGAAACACCATGTTAATATGTTTTTTTATCTATTTATTTATTTTAAGAATGTATGTTTTGCATATATAGTATGGCTTCTGGTTTTATTTTATTATGAATAAAATCATATTTTTTTCTGTGTATATGCTTGTTCAAGCTCCCTTCCCCCTACAACGCCTTCCAGTCACTCTCTCCTCCACATCTCTTTATCTCCTCCCCAGCAAGGACAGGAGGTCCCAAGGTCCCAATATGGCTTAGTTCAGCACCCACTCCTGGCAGATCCACTTTCCTCACCCCAACATCAAGACTGGGTCAGGTGTTCCTCTGGAGAGAGTGGGACCCAAGGTGGCAGTCCAAGGTCGTTCAGATCCCAAGGTGTTCATTGTTTGTGGTTTGCAGCTTGGACATGCTTTGCTTTTTGCTGTTTTGTTTAGAGTCTACTAATTAGAGTCCACACCCCCTGCTTATCTTTTTGCACAGGAGGTTGTTCTCCAAATCCATCCATTTGCCTGCAAATTTTAGGATATAATTTTTTCTTACTGCTGTGTAGTACTCCATCCATTGTGTAGATGTACCACAGTTTGTTAATCCATTCTTGAGTTGAGGTACATCTAGGTTGTTTCCAGGTTCTTGCTATTACAAATAATGCTCCCGTAAACATAGTTGAGCTAATGCCTTTGGAGTGCAAATGTGCATTTTTAGGGCATATGTCCAGAAGTGGTATTGCTGGATCCTTGGGGAGACTGATTCCCAGTTTTCTGAGAAACTGCTATAATGCATTCCAGAGTGACTGAAGAAGCTTACACTCCCACCAACAATGGATGAGTGTTTCCCTTTCTCCACAACTTCTCCAGCATAGGCTGTTACCAGTGTCTTTTATCTTAGCCAATCTGACAGGTGCAAGGTGGTATCTCAAAGTTGTTTTGATTTGCATTTCTTTGATGGCTAAATATGTTGAGGACTTTTCTAAGTGCCTTTCAGCCATTCATAACTCTTCTACTGAGGATTCCCTTTTTAGTTTTGAACCCCATTTTTTGATTGGATTATTCAAGGTTTTGGGCTCTAGTTTCTTGAGTTCTCTATATATTTTTGAGATTAGTCCTCTATCACTTGTAGGATTGGTGAAAATCTTTTCCCATTCTGTAGGAGGTAATTTTGTCTTCTTGACAGTGTCCTTGGCTTTACAGAAGCTTCTCAGTTTCATGAGGTCCCACTTATTGATTGTTGTGATTAATGTCTGTGCCACTGGTGTTATATTTAGGAAGTGGTCACCTGTGCCAGTGCATTGGAGAGTATTTCCCACTTTCATTTCTATAGAGTTCAGTGTGGCTGAGTTTATATGGGCTCTTTGATCCACTTGGATTTGAGTTTTGTGCAGGGTGACAGGCTTGGATCTATTTTTATTTTTCTACACACTACCACCCAGCTATGCCAACACCATTTGTTAAATATACTATCTTTCTCCACTGAACATTTTGGGCATCTTTGTCAAAGACCAGGTGTCCATAGGTTTTTGGGTTAATTCTTAGATCCTCAATTCAATTCCATTGATCCACAAGTCTGTTTTTATGCCAGTACCAGGCTGTTTTTATTACTGTAGCTTTACAGTATAACTTGAAGTCAGGGATGGTGATGCCTCCTGAGGTTCTTTTGTTGAGTAAAATTGTTTTGACAGTCCTGGCTTTCCTGTTATTCTAAATGAAGTTGAGTGTTTTTCTCTCAGTGTCCATAAAATATTATGTTGGGATTCTGATGGGAATTGCATTGATTCTGTAGATTGCTTTTGGTAAAAAATTTGAAATGCCATTTTTACTATGTTGATCCTACCTATCCAGGAACATGGGAGAGCTTTCCATTTTCTGATATCCTCTTCAAGTTCTTTCTTCACTGATTCAAAATTTTTGTCAAATAGATCTGTTACTTCTTTGGTTATAGTTACTCCAAGGTATTTAATACTATTTGCATCTATTATAAAGGGTGATGTTTCCCTTATTTCTTTTTCAATCCTTTTATCTTTAGTGTATAGGAAGGCTGCCGATTTCTTTGAGTTAATGTTGTATCCTGCTACATTGCTGAAGGTGTTTATCAGCTGTAGAAGTTCGCTAGTAGAATTTTGTGGGTCACTTATGTATACAATCATATCATCTGCAAATATAAAGTTTCCCTTCTTCTTTTCCAATTTGTATCCCCTTAATCTCCTTTTGTTTTCCTATTGCTTTAGCTAAAACTTCGAGAACTATATTGAGTAGATAAGGCAAGAGAGGACAGCCTTGTCTAGATTGTGATTTATTGAGATTGCTTTGAGTTTGTCTCCATTAAGTTTGATGTTGGCTGTCAGCTTTTGGTAAATCACCTTTATTATATTTAGATACTTTCTCTGTATTCCTGATTCCTCCAGGACTTTTATCATAAAGGCATGTTGGATTTTGTCAAAGTGTTTTTCAGTGTCTAAGAATATGATCATGTGGTTTTTTTCCTTCAGTTTGTTTATGTGATGGATGACATTTGTGATTTTTTTGTATGTTGAACCATCCCTACATTTCTGAACTGAAGCCTCCTTGATCATGGTAAATGATATTTTTTGTATATTGTTGTATGCAGTTTGCTAAAATTTTGTTGAGAATTTTAGTATCAATATTCATGAGGGAAATTGGACAGTAATTCTCCCTCTTTGTTGTGTCTTTGAGTGGCTTGAGTATTAGGGTAATTATGGCCTTATAAAAGGAATTTGGCAATATTCTTTCAGTTTCTATTGTGTGAAACATTTTGAGGAGTATTGTTAGTAATTCTTCTTTAAATGTCTGGTAGAATTCTGCAGTGAAACCATCTGGACCTTGGCTGTTTTTACTTGGGAGGCTTTTAATGACAGTTTCAATTTCTTTTAGGGTTATAGGTCTGTTTAGGTAATTATTCTGGTTTTCATTTAATTTTAGTAAATGGCACCTGTCCAAAATGCTGTACATTTTGTCTAGGTTTTCCATTTTTGTGGAATATAGATTTTTCAAAGCATGACCTGATAATTCTCTGGATTTCCTGGAGGTCTGCTGTTATGTCTCCCTTCTCATTTCTGATTCATCACTCACTGAACCACCTCTGGGTTAAGGAAGAAATTAAGAAAGAAATCAAAGCCTTCCTAGAATGCAACAAAAATGAATCCACAACATACCCAAACTTGTGGGATACAATGAAAGCAGTCTTAACAATAAAATTCATAGCACTATATGCCTATATGAAAAGCCTAGAGAAATCCCAAACTAGAGCATTAACAGCACAGCTGAATGCCTTAGAACAATTAGAAGCATACTCACCTGGAAGGAGTAGACGTCAAGAAATAATCAAACTGAGAGCTGAAATCAATACAATTGAAACAAAAAGAACAATACAAAGAATCAATGAATCAAAAATGAAGAGTTGATTCTTGGAGAAAGTTAGTATGTTAATAGCAAAGGATTAAAAGAGGGCTTTTTCCTCACTTGGTACCAAGTTAAGGAAATTGTGAAGAAATGTCCTACTTGCTCATTCATAGTCAAACACCATTACCTGCAGGAAGTATTCCTAAAGTTATGCAAAGAAGTGAAGTTTGGCAGATGGATGTGTGTTATTTTATAGAATTTGGAAACATAAAATATGTACACCATTGATACTTATTTAAGATTTCAGTCAGCAACTGCTCTGAGTTCTGAAAGGGCTGATTTTATAATTACATACCTTTTGGAAGTCATGGCCATTATGAGCACACCTGTCCAAATTAAGCCTAATAATTCTCCAGCATATGTTTCTCAGAAACAGAAACATTTTTTTTCTTTCTTTCTTTTCTTTTTCTTTCTTTCTTTTTTCTTTTTTCTTCTTTTTTTTTTTTTTTACTATTATAAAGCACATTACAGGTATACCACACAACCCTCCACGACAAGCAGTTGAAAGATCTAATCTCATCTTGAAAGAGATGCTTTATAGATGAAAAGAAGAAAAAAAAAACCACCCAGAGATGTATTGCATAATGCCTTACTAACCCCAATCTTCCTAATGCTGATAAGAAAAGAACAACCACTATGGAGAGACATTGGATAAGAGAAAAAACTTCTGAGCTTAACCAAATTGTTTACTTCAAGGATGTGATGATCTCAGAATGAAAGCTAGGATATGTGCTTTGCATGGGGAAGGGATTTTGCATTTGTTTCTGCAGGAGAAGTTAAACTATAGGAACCAACAAAATTAATAAATATTCAAGTTGAAAAACAGATACTTCTTGAAGAGAAGAAATGATGACTCATCCACTGATATGACAATCTTTTAAGTAGTAAAAGAAATCTTTAAAATAGTAAGAAAAAAATCATTTAACAAAATTTGGGGCAGGGTTTCACTTTTGTCTTTATAGAAAAGATAGAAACAACTGTCTTCAAGAAGTTAAAAGGACACTAGACACCTAGACATCTAAAGCTGAAAGGAAATCAATCCCGAAAAGGTTAACAAGCAAAGGAATATGAGGCTCATTGGTATCAGTATACTCTACAGGGTAAATTCTCACTGCTTAAAATCTATGTCCCTTTACCTTTTAAAAATATAATTATGGTCCTGATTCAAATACAAATCAAGGTGGCTCTGAAGTTATTCATATATATGAATATATATATGAATGATTCTGTCTCATATCAGAAAAGCCACATGGTGTGGGACAGAAGACAGCCAATATACATAAATACTATTGTTATTATAATTTTATTTTTAATTATATTATCTCTGAACTCATTCTTGACCTTTTAAAAACTTTTTTGTATGCATTCTCTCCAAAAATTTAAATTTTCCATGTTGAGATCAATAAATGACAAATTTTCTTAACAGAAATCTCTAAAGCATCTAGAGAGAAATGGGTCCCCACCACAATGATTTTACCTGATTTGTTATGATATTTTTTAAGTTGGTGTACATCACTCAGTGATTTGTTTTGAACAACAAACTGTTCAGAACAGTTGCAAGATGGTTTACTATGATTACCCATCATATTACACCCCTAACCAGAACTTTAGATAGTCTTATCAAGTACTCTGAGACTGGCTACAGATGTTACAGTCGGTCCATTGAGACTTAACCACTGTTTTAAATTTTTATAGGACCCCATAAATCTTTTTCCAATGACACCTGTTGTATAGACTTTATGTGTGTACTATTTATCATATGAACCAGTATCAAAAGATAGTTTTCAGGTAGTCACTATGATTTATACTATCTTAAATCTTTTATTCACTGAGAGATTTTAATAGTATTAGGAGAAGTGTTTATTTATTTACAGACAATAGCAACTACATTAAGAGAAGACCCTACCCACTATTGATTTGAAATAAAATGACACTTGAATCTCCTGTCAATAAAATAATGTATTTTATGTGAGAGCCTATGATATTTTCTCCTAATATTTCCAAATTCATCATCTTTCTTGTAATCTTGACATAAATTCCTTAATTCTTTGAGAAGGCTTTATTCTTATATTGATTCTTTTGGTATAGAACTGAATATGCAGATATATGTGAAGAAGCTTAAATCATACATTTTCTTGTAGAATTCTCACCCTGAATGCTATAGTACATTTGCTGAATGCCATTTTATTAGTAAAATGTACTTGATTACCCAGTTAACTTGAGAGAAATTTTCAGTTTCAAATTACAACATGACATCAGATCAAAGAAGTGGCCTTGGGAAGATCGCCGTCTGAGAAAAAAAATGTGATATTAATATGTCCCTTCTGGATTAAGTTATATAATCCCAAAGATGTCCATGTGTGTGAGCTGGGCTACTGTCTAGTCCTGGAACAAGGAGAGACCAATAAATTCATTTAAAGTGTCAACTTTAGTTTAAACTACATGAGCAGAATGGTCCCCAAACAGAGAACCTGATAGCTCAGCCTTTTGCTATTCCATTTTCTATTACACTCAGCAATAAATGAATTCCCCATTGATAGAGTAACCACTTCAGTGATTTTTGACTCTTTTCAGTGAATTTGGATAATATGCTTCTAGTTTTTCTAGTAAAAGAAAAAGCATTAAAAGCATATTTTTCAATTCTCTTTTAGGAAGGGATTGGCCTACTATGTATTGTTCATAATGATTTTAGGTTATTTAAATCTCTTTTCTTGCTGTATCAGTCATATAAGCTTCCTATTGTGAATTTAATAAGTCCACCAAGCTCTACATTTTCTTGTATTTTTCTGGAATAAAAAGATGCAGCTTCCAGGAAGCCTTGGGCCAATCATTTAGTCTCTTTATTTCTCAGAGTTCTCTAGAACAACTGAAGAATGTTCAGGAAATATAATACCCAGTGATAGATAAGACCTATATAGAATAGACCAGGACTTTTTTATGTTTTTTTGAAAGAAATGCAGCATAGTGAGTCTGAAAGTATCTTCTGAATAGCTTGGACTTTGTTCTCTTTGTCCTTGGAAGAAGAATGCCTTTCAAAGCGTTAACCCCATGAGTCAAATGGCACTTGACTTAAGTGGGTCAGGATTATTGCTTTCTAGAGTCCCTCAGTTATGGTGTAAGTAGGGCATGCATAGTTGAGACTCCACTGTCTGTACCTTACTTGAATCTTGTAAAGCTGTTCCCAGCAAACCATGGGCTTCTTTTGTCCTTGGATGCCTATGTATATACATAGCAATTTATTTTGTGTGACTAATATTATGATGTGTTCTGTCACACTAGGCTCACACTTATGATAGTCATGAAACAGTGAATCTGTTTTATAGACTAATCTTGGTATGAGCAGGCAAGATATTTACTTTTCTTCTGAAGTTTACATAAGACTTATGAATACCAGGGGGAAGACAGTGCTCATATTGGAGACTGGGTTAGGGTTAGGGTTAGGGTTAGGGTCATGAAACTTTTATTTACTCAACAATAGGTTCTGGTTAAAGTTAGACCAGAAATGGGTAGGAAAGAGAGATATCCTTCTGAATTTACTTTTCAAAAAATTTAGAAAGCATAACAGGATCAGAACGTGTACATAGCAGGATGAAGGTGACAGCAACAAATGTTCCAAAATATTCTCATGGGCGATAATCATTGATTGTTGGATTGCAGTGAATTTCATGGCAAAGGCCAATGTCATGGCAAGAGTTTGGTGATGTTTTCTTCTCACTGCTTTTGCCAGGGCCATGAAAAGCACTTGTGTTACATGCTATAGATTCCTTTACTCCATTGTATGTTGTTTTAGCAGATCCAGCTGCATTTGGTGATAGTAGGAAAGATTATGCACCAGGAGCCAGGGAATGCTGTAATTTGTCCTGAACTGGGTGGGGATGCTAAGCAAGATTCGGCAAGTAGCCTGCTGGAGAGATTTTCCCTGCCCTTCCTAACCCTTCCCTTGGGTAACATTCCTTTTTCAGAATCACCCGATGTGGCAGAGTCCTGTACAAAGCTGCTCCCTACCCTGAGGGAGTGAGATGGGAATAGGCCAGTGTAAGCCAAGTGGGTGCTGTTCTAGGGTCTTCCTTTCCATGTTTCTCCAATGGAGAGTGGCATAATTTTCTGGGAGGACTTTTTTGGCCTAGGTATACCCTGTAGGCTCTGCTTCCTACCAACTTCATTTATGTTATGGCTGCACAAAGTGAGGAGATGAATCGCATAGAAAATGTATTTGGAAATTGGTGATGTTTGCTTTTGGCAAGAAAATCTGTTTTTTCCCTACTGTCAGATTTCTTCTTCTCTTAGAAGTTCTGAACAGTGGTCTAGCAACCATTTGCTTGTAAAACAAGAGAGCGTGACTGGGAGGGGGAGGAGGGAAGGGGGAAGGGAGTTTGAACAAGGGGATACATGGATAAAATGAGACTTTATTCATAATAAAAAAGGAAAACAAAAGAAATCTTGCTGTATTTTTTTATGCATAGTCAGTCAAAAGACAAAAAGAAAGTGTTAGGCATGGCTTAAACTACTTTCAAAGTAAGGAGAGATTGGGAATTAAGCCTTTACATAGAAAGTTTCCTCACCAGAATCGGTAGCCAAGACATGAAAGTGAAAGAAAACGAATCCAGGCCTTTCCGTTCACCATGGTAACATTTTCTTCAGCATTACCAAGCAGGGAACTGCACCAAGGCTAATGTCCTTACTGTAAACTCAAACTAACAAAGAAGTATAATTTTCATTAAATTTACTTCTCTGTCGAGTTTCATCTGTGTTGTGGTATGCTTATGTTACTTTCTTAAGAATTTATAATTTAAACATACAAGTTAATAATGGTATATTTTATTTATTTTTTTCTTTCTTTATTTTGTATTTATCAAGAAAAACAGTAAAATGAATTTAAAATGCTGAGAAGTTAAAAATAACTATAAAGAAGATAAAAATCATAAGCATGAATTATCAAGGGTGATAATGCAAATAAGATTGCTACACATATATTTACTTTGTGTTCAGCTTTCCCTCTGAATTTTTTTTCCATCCCTGTATATCCTTATTCAAGGTCCCTTTCCCCTCCCACCACATCTGGTCATTTTTCTTCTCCAGAACTCTCCATCCCCTCCCTGGGCAGGGAGCAGACAGTCCTATGGTCCCACTGACCCAATAATGCTTGGATCAGTCTCTACTCCTGGCAAATCCAGTTTTGTCCAACCTCCCTCAAGAGTGAGTCAGGTGTTCCTATAGTTGGAGTGGGATCCAAAGGGTCAGTCCAGGGTGTCTCTGACCCCAAGCTGTTCTGTGGTTGTGATTTGCCGCTTGGTCATGCTTGGCTTTTTTTCTTGTTTGTTTGTTTAGAGACCACTAGTGAGTGAGTACATCCCCTGCTTATCTCTCTGAGTTTCTGATACTTCACTCAGGAGGATATTCTCCAAATCCATCCATTTGCCTGCGAATTTGAGGATATCATTTTTTCTTACTGCTGAGTAGTATTCCATTCTGTAGATGTACCACAGTTTGTTAATCCATTCTTCAGTTAAGGGACATCTAGGTTGTTTCCAGGTTCTTGCTATTACAAATAATGCTGCTATGAACATATTTGAGCTGATACCTTTGGAGTGTGAATGTGCCTCTTTAGGGTATACACCCAGAAGTGGTATTGCTGGGTCCTTGGGGAGATTGATTCTTAATTTACTGAGAAACTGCCATATTGAATTCCAAAGTGGCTGAACAAGG
>PVIH01007367.1:35015-101258 GCA_004025045.1 Sigmodon hispidus
CAACAATGGAGGAGTGTTCCCCTTGCTCTGCATCCTCTCCAACATAGGCTGTCATCTGTGCCTTTTATCTTAGCCAATCTAACAGGTGTTAGGTGGTATCTCAAAGTTGTTTTGATTTGCATTTCTCTGATGGCTAAAGATGAAGAGCACTTTTTCAGGTGCCTTTCAGCCATTTGTAGTTCCTCTGCTGAGAATTCCCCTTTTAGATCTGTACCTCATTTTTTGATTGGGTTATTCAAGGTTTTGGGCTCTAGATTCTTGAGCTCTTTATATATCTTAGAGATCAGTCCTCTATCACTTGTAGGGTTGGTGAAAATCTTTTCCCATTTTGTAGGCTGCTGTTTTGTCCTATTGACAGTGTCCTTGGCTTTGCAGAAGCTTCCTAGCTTCAGGAGATCCCACTTATTGATTGTTGGTCTTAGTGTCTGTGCCATGATGTTATATTTAGGAAGTGGTCGCCTGTGGCAATTTGTTGAAGTGTATTTCCCACTTTCTTTTCTTTTCTGTTTTTTTCAATTTTTTTCTTCTTTTTTTATTTTGTATTTATCAAAAAAACCCAGTAAAATGAATTTAAAATGCTGAGAAGTTAACAATAAGTTTAAAGAAGATAAAAATCATAAGCATGACTTATCAAGGGTGATAATACAAATAAGATTGCTACACATACATTTACTTTGTGTTCAGCTTTCCCTCTGAATTTTCTTTTTCCATCCGTGTATATCCTTATTCAAGGTCCCTTCCTCCTCCCACCACATCAGGTCATTTTTCTTCTCCACAACTCCCCATCCCCTCCATGGGCAGGGAGCAGACAGTCCTATAGTCCCACTGACCCAATAATGCTTGGATCAGTCTCCGCTCCTGGCCAAATCCAGTTGTTCCCCCTCCTTCAAGAGTGAGTCAGGTGTTCCTGTAGTTGGAGTGGGGTCCAAAGGGTCAGTCCAGGGTGTTTCTGATCCCAAGCTGTTCTGTGGTTGTGGTTTGCCACTTGGTCATGCTTGGCTTTTTTTCTTGTTTGTTTGTTTAGAGACCACTGATGAATGAGTACATCCCCTGCTTATTTTTCTGAGACTGTGATACCTCACTCAGCAGGATATTCTCCAAATCCATCCATTTGCCTGTGAATTTTAGGATATCATTTTTTCTTACTGCTGAGTAGTATTCCATTCTGTAGATGTACCATAGTTTGTTAATCCATTCTTCAGTTGAGGGACATCTAGGTTGTTTTCAGGTTCTTGCTATTACAAATAAGGCTGCTATGAACATATTTGAGCTAATACCTTTGGAGTGTGAATGTGCCTCTTTAGGGTATACACCCAGAAGTGGTATTGCTGGGTCCTTGGGGAGATTGATTCTCAATTTTCTGAGAAACTGCCATATTGCATTCCAAAGTGGCTGAATAACCTTCACTCCCACCAACAATGGAGGAGTGTTCCCCTCTCACTTTCTTTTCTATCAAGTTCAAAGTGGCTGGGTTTAAGTTGAGGTCTTTGATCCACTTGGATTTGAGTTTTGTGCAGGGTGACAGGCTCAGATCTATTTGCATTTTTCTGCACACTTCCATCTAGCTATGCCAACACCATTTGTTAAATATACTATCTTTTTTTCATTGAATGTTTTGGGCCTCTTTGTCAAAGATCAGGTAGGTGTTCATAGGTTTTTGGGTTAATGTCTGGATCCTCAATTCTATTCCATTGGTCCACAAGTCTGTTTTTATGCCAGTACCAGGCTGTTTTTATTACTGTAGCTCTATAGTATAGTTTGAAGTCAGGGATGGTGATACCTCCTGACTTTCTTTTGTTGAGCAAAATTGTTTTGGCAATCCTGGCTTTCCTGTTATTCCAAATGAAATTGAGTATTGTTCTTTCAAGGTCCAAAAAATATTGTGTTGGGATTTTGATGGGCAGTGCATTGAATCTGTAAATTGCCTTTGGTAGAATTGTCATTTTTTACTATGTTGATCCTATCAATCCAGGAACATGGGAGAGCTTTCCATTTTCTGATATTCTCTTCAATTTCTTTCTTCAGTGATTTAAAGTTTATGTCAAAGAGGTCTGTTACTTCTTTGGTTATAGTTACTCCAAGGTATTTAATACTATTTGCAGCTATTATGAAGGGTAATGTTTCCCTTATTTCTTTTTCAGCTCTTCTATCTCTAGTATATAGAAGGGCTACTGATTTCTTAGAGTTAATCTAGTATCCTGCTACATTGCTGAAGGTGTTTATCAGCTGTAGCAGTTCCTTGGAAGAATTTTGTGGGTCACTTATGTATACAATCATATCATCTGCAAATAGAGATAGCTTCACTTGTTCTTTTCCAATTTTTATCCCCTTAATCTCTTTTCGTTCCCTTATTGCTTTAGCTAAAACTTCGAGAACTATATTGAATAGATAAGGGGAGAGAGGGCATCCTTGTCCAGTTCCTGACTTTAGTGGGATTGCTTTGAGTTTTTCTCCATTAAGTTTGATACTGGCTGTCAGCTTCTTGTAAATCGCTTTAATTATATTTAGGTATTCTCCCTGTATTCCTGATCTCTCCAGGGCTTTAATCATAAAGTAGTGTTGGATTTGGTCAAAGGCTTTTTCCGCATCTAAGGATATGATCATGTGGTTTTGTTCCTTTAGTTTGTTTATATGATGGATAACATTTAGAGTTTTTCGTATGTTGAACCAGCCCTGCATTTCTGGGATGAAGCCTACTTGGTCATGGTGGATGATATCTTTTATACATTGTTGTATATGGTTTGCCAAAATTTTGTTGAGAATTTTCGCATCAATATTCATCAATATTCTCCTTCTTTGTTGTGTCTTTGAGTGGCTTGGGTTTTAGGGTGATTGTGGCCTCATAAAAGGAATTAGGCAATATTCCTTCAGTTTCTACTGTGTGAAATAGTTTGAGGAGTAACAGTAGCAATTCTTCTTTGAATGTCTGGTAGAATTTGGCACTGAAACCATCTGGACCAGGGCTTTTATTTTTGGGGAGATTTTTAATGACAGCTTCAATTTCCTTAAGGGTTATAGGCCTGTTTAGGTAATTAATCTGATCTTCATTTAATTTTGGTAGTTAGTACCTGTCCAGAAAGCTGTCCATTTCTTCTAGGTTTTCCATTTTTGTGGAATACAGATTTTCAAAATATGATCTGACAATTCTCTGTATTTTCTGGGGGTCTGTTGTTATGTCCGCCTTTTCGTTTCTGATTTTGTTGATTTGAACACTCTCTCTCTGTTTTTTGAATAGTTTGGATAAGGGCTTATCTATCTTGTTAACTTTCTCAAAGAACCAACTCTTAGATTCATTGATTCTTTATATTGTTCTTTTTGTTTCAATTGTATTGATTTCAGCTCTAAGTTTGATTATTTCCTGCTATCTACTCCATCTAGGTGAGTTTGCTTCTAATTGTTCTAAGGCTTTCAGCTGTGCTGTTAGGTCGCTAGTGTAGGATTTCTCTAGGTTTTCCATATAGGCATGTAGCACTATGAATTTTCCTCTTAAGACTGTTTTCATTGTGTCCAACAAGTTTGGATACGTTGTAGATTCATTTTTGTTGAATTCTAGGAAGACTTTGATTTCTTTCTTAATTTCTTTCTTGACTCAGAGATGGTTCAGCTGAGTGATGTTTAGTTTCCATGAGTTGGTAGGCTTTCCTTGGGTTTTGATGATGTTAAACTCTAAATTTAGGCCCTGGTGGTCCGATATGTTACAAGGGATTATTTCCATTTTTTTGTATCTGTTGATGTTTGCTTTATGACCAATTATGTGGTCAGTTTTGGAGAAAGTTCCATGTGGAGCTGAGAAATATGTATATTCCTTTGCCTTTGGGTGGAAGCTTCTGTAGATATCTATTAAATCCATTTGCATCATAACCTCTTTTAGCCTCCTTATTTCTCTATTGAGACTCTGTCTGGTTGATCTATCAAGGATTGAAAGTGGAGTATTGAAGTCTCCCACTATTAGGGTGTAAGAATTGATATGGGATTCGAGCTTTAGCAGTGTTTCTTTTACATAAGTAGGTGCCTTTATATTAGGGGCATAAATATTCAAGATTGAAATTTCCTCTTGACCAATTTTTCCTGTGATGAATAAGTAGTGACAGTCTTGGTCCTTTTAATTGCTTTTAGCTTAAAGTCTACTTTGTTAGATATTAGGATTGCAACACCTGCTTGTTTCTTAGGACCATTTGACTGGAAAATCTTTTGCCAACCCTTTATTCTAAGCCTGTGTCTGTCTTTGCAGTTGAGGTGTGTTTCTTGTAGGCAACAGAAGGATGGCTTCTGTTGTTGTATTCATCTTGTTAGTGTGTGATGCTTTATAGGAGAGTTGAGACCATTGATATTAAGGGAAATTAGTGACCATTGATTCATATTTCCTGCCATTTTTGGTGGTAACTTGTTTGTATTTCCTTTCTCTAGGGTATTCTTCTGTGGAATTATTGATTGTTTGTGATTTTGTGGGTGTATCTGGGGTCCTTAGGTTGTAGTTTTCCCTCTAATACTCTCTGTAGTGCTGGATTGGTAGATAGATATTCTTTCAGTCTGACTTTGTCCTGAAATACTTTGTTTACTCTATCTATGGTGATTGATAATTTTGCAGGGTATAGTCTTCTAGTTTGGCAGCCATGCTGTTTAAGCATCTGTATAACTTCTGACCAAGTCCTTCTAGCTTTCATCGTTTCCATTGATTAGTTAGGCATTATTTTGATGGGTTTGCCTTTATATGTGAGTTGGCCCTTTTCTTTTGCAGCTCTTAAAATGTTTTCTTTGTTCTGTATGTTTTGTGGCTTGATTATAATGTGGCACGCTGACTGTTTTTTGGGATCTTATCTTTTTGGTGTTCTGTAAGCTTCTTGTATCTTTATAGGCATTTTCTTCTTCAGGTTAGGAAAGTTTTCTTCTATGATTTTATTGAAAACATTATCATTGCCTTTGAGCTGGTATTCTTCTCCTTCTTCTATTCCTATTATTCTCAAATTAGGCCTTTTCTTGGTGTCCCAGATTTCCTGAACATTTTGAGTTATGGCTTTTTTAGTTTTACGATTTTCTTTGACTGATATATCTATTTGAGCTACTGAGTCTTCCACTTCAGAGATTCTATCTTCCATCTCTTGACCTCTGTTTGTTATGCTTGTATTTGTGGTTCCAGCTTTTTTCTTCAGATTTTCTATTTCCATCTTTGCCTCATTTTGTGCCTTTTTTATTGCTTCTATTTCAGCTTTTATTTCAGCCTTTATTTCAGCTTTTAGTTCCTGGCATGTTTCTTTCATAGATTTGTTCATCTCTTCCACTTTTTTGTTTGTATTTTCTTCTATTTCTTTAAGGCTATTTTTCATATCTTCTCTAAGACCTTCGATGATCTTCAAAAAGGTATTTTTGGTGTTGCTTTCTTCTGTTTCCTCTTCATTGCTCAGTTCAGGTCTTGTATTTGTAAGATTGCCACTCTTTTCTGGAGTTACCATGTTGTTCTTTGTATTACTATGTACTTTTTTGCACTGACGTTTGCCCATGGCTTCAGTGGTTCACGATTAGATGGGTGCTGGTCAGTAGTGACACTTGGGCTTGTGTGCCTCTTGTCACCTCTCTGGGCATGGTCTGAGTCTGTCCTTTAGAGACTCAGAAGTTATCTGTTCGCTCAGTTGGAAGTCGAGGTGGGTAGCCGTGCAAGTTCCCTCAGCAACAGCTGTGGGTATGGTGAGAGGCAGACTTTATCTGCCCCTGCTACAGAGTGCGCTGGAACTCAGCAGACCACAAAGGTATATTTTAAAATGAAGTATTAAATCGTACTTGTCTTTATTCCTTTTGCAAGTATACTTTTATTGAATGTCTTAAAATTGTTTACTTTAAGTTGTAGCTTACTTTAAATCATGTTTCCTGGAACATGGTGTTCAGAAAGAAAACAGTCACCACACTCATGAAAACATACATGCATTAACATGTTATTAAAATGTAATATTGACTTTTCTCATTTATGTGACAAGATGTTGGAAAACAGCAACTCAAGGAAAGAAGTGTTTATCTTGATTCACAGTTCAGAGTGTTAGTTCATCATGGTCAAATGTGCTTCAGGTGACTGTTCACATTGTATCTGTAGACAGGAAGCTGTGAAAGACCAACACTAATGCTCAACTTAATTTTCCTTGTTTGTTTAGTTCAGGTTTCCAACCCAAGGAATGATGCTGTCTAGTTAAAGTGCCTCTTCTTATCTCAATCTATCCAATTTGAATAATCTCTCCTAGGCTCTCCCAGGAGTTTGTCTCCTAGTTGATTCTAGATCCTGTGAAGTTGGCAATCAAGTTAAACATACATTAATAGGGGAGAGAAGCATGAGGTGTTTAAACACACTCAAAGGATAATTGTAAAGATATGTTGATTCTATATATCTTAAACATATATACATAGTCATATACTTATGTAATGATTTCTATCTCAATTCCCCAAATAAATGTTATGAGATAATGAAGTATATTACCATAAAATACAATGAAGTACTATATAATGATGCATAAGTAGAGTTACTTATAATGTGTAAATCAAGACTACTGCCAGCAAAATTTGTTATGCCGATATGAGATGAACCATTTGAATTTCTAAATGACTTTCTAAAACTTCATCTCTAATTCTACTGCATTTAAAGTATCCTAATCATTGAAAACATTGTCAAGAAACAGGGCCTCTAGACATAATAAATCTCCTGAGCAGATACTTTTCCAGCTTCCAAATCTAGAACAATGATTCTGACCTCTGTTAGTAGTGACATTATGCCCAGATCAAGGCCCAGAGTTTGTGCTGCATTGATATCTGGTAATACAGTAGGAGTGGTCAAATATAATTCCTCTTCTGTGATGATTAATATTCAGTTCCTAATTGATTACATTAAGAAACATGTTGTGTATTAATAAGGCACATCTTTGTGCATATCTAAGAGAGAATTTCCAGAGAGTTAGTCAACGGGAAAAGGTTTACCCTGAATATAGGCAGTGCCATCCTATAGGGTGAATTCCTGGATTGATAAAGGAGAAATACAGCTGTGCTCCAGCATTCTGCTTTCTGACATCACTAGGTCTGAACAAGCAGCTGCGCCCTTTTGCCACCACAGCCTAAAGGCAATCTTGCATTCATGCTTCTCTACATTGATAGAGTATACCCTCCAAACAAGTGCTAGTGCCAATTTTTCCCTTTAGTTATTTCTTGTTGATATTTGATCACAGCACTGAGAAAAGTAACAGATACACATTCTTTACTTTTCCCCATAAGCTCCCTCAGCTTTTAGATCTTATCAAGGGGATTAAGAACAGTTTCTGCTTACAACTGAGTTGGTAGTTCAAAACCCTGGCTTCCCATATAATTTAAACAAGTTATCTGCACTATCTGTCATTGTATCTTGATGGTGTCTTTCTACTACACTATAAGGCCTGCCTCCCACAGCCTCTGGTTGGCCACTCTTGAGTGTGAAGATAACTTTTGTATGCCCCATGTGGCCTGCAGTGTCCTTGTCTCCAAAGGTATAATTATGTGTGACTTATTCTAATCTCTTCTGTCCAGAGTCAACTCTAAGTTGCTCAATCATCTTCATGAGCAGGATGAAGGCCATAAGATTTTTGTGGAGTTGAATCAGAACAAAGCAGGAACATATCTGATAGTGAACAGACCAAGGCATAGTAGAAGGATTAGTGGGATTTATGTGATTAGCTGAAACAAAACTCATGTGTGCATGTTAGTACTAAAGGGCAGAGTTTGCACTTTTTTGATTAAAAGTTTCTTCATAATGGAAGAGTGTATGGAGTATGCAAGATCCTGACTGCTTAGAGAGAAGCTGGGGAGGTATGCCAGCTTTGATGTTTAAGAGTTTAGACTTTATCATAAAAGCAAGAAGAGGAATTGAATATGTAAGATATGATGAAGACATTGTGTTTGAAATTATTTTGCTTTTAATACAAGGTGAATGGCATTGTAATTACAGTCTGTGAGCTAATTAGGTGGCTACTGAAATGGAGCATAAAGAAGGTGTCTTCTTCAAAAGTCTTTTTCTTGAAGACAGACAAGTACTGATTAAGATGGACAAGGACAGGAAGGGACTGAAAAAGAAAATATTGATGAAGTAGGATTAGAGTGTTTAATAATGTTATATGTAGAATGAATTCTCAGATACAGCAAACAAGAACACTCATTGTCCACTTACATTTGCATTTCAGATTGGTAAAAGTATGTTTTAGTATTTATTTATATCATGGAATATTTGGAGCATGTATTATAACCATTATGTTTTTATTTATGATAATTAATTAACTTCATTAATTCTCTCCTTTCTTACTGAAATTCATATATAACCCAGTGACCAAATTGTACCTGGCAATCTTAGTTGTTGAGGAATGAAGAGCTTAGAAGGGGAGTTCCTGGTGATAAAAAGATCCATCCAGAACCAAGGTCTCACCATAGGTCTGTCATGAAAGTTAGCTTAGTGATCAGAGTCGGAAGTCAGGATCTTTGACCTTGGTTTGTTTTGATGTCAAGAGAAAACAGTGTAGTCATCATTTTGTCTTGCTATGTTTGCACATGAATGCTTTTTTATATTAGTGAAGTTGCCCTGCTTGTCACTCTGGCAGTGTTCTTAATTTTCAAGGGTGTAATTAATCAGAGGTAATGGATCAGAGAAATTACCTTGGAAAGAATCATGGAACAAAAAGTAAAAATAAAAGTAAAAAAAAAATAATACACTAGAAAGCATCTGCACCATCATAAGGCAGTCAAAAATTTCCTGAGTAAGATATAAAAGAAAAAGCATAAAAGAAAGAATAGCTTTACTTTATAAAATCTAATTTATCAAAGATGGTGTTAAGTAGACGAAAGAATAATTTATAAACATAGAAAAATATTAAGCTATGTGTATCCACAAAGGTTTTCACAATATTTAAAAAGCTCCAAATACCAGTAATAAAAGGTAAAGTAACTTTAAAGCAAGAAGGAGAGCAAATAGAGCTGTTTCACGAGAGAAAACATACTGTAAGTCACTGATCTCTTGACATATATCATAGCTTCCAATTTTGTGTTTTAAATTTTTTTGTGTGTTGCTATTTTAAATTATAATTAATTTATTTTTACTCTTTTTTTATTTACCTGTTTTTCTAAAGAAATCAAGAAAGAAGGTGTGGAGTTGTCTATTTGGAAATGTGGCAGGGGAGTGCTGGAAGGAGATGGATGGGAAATTGTGTTCAGAATATATCATTTGAATTTTTAATTAAAATATTTAAAAATAAAAAATTATAAGTTTAATAAATATCTAAGTATTTCTTTTATTGACTTACACAAGAGAAATGAAACTCACAAGTACAAAGATTTATATATCAATGAGCATTGTAGATTTGGTCACAAAGTTAAACATAACAACCATCCAGATAGCCACCAATGAGCGAATAATTTTATTTCACACCTGAATTATAAAATTTATAAACCATAAAATTGGTATGACTCAATTAAAAAAAGGAACAGATTGCTGATACATGAAATGACACTGAAGTACTTCAGAAACTATTCAGAGTAAAGGGTATCTCACACTAGTGAGAAAATGGATGTTTTTACTGCATGACAAAAATCAAAGGGGTAGTTATTTTGGAAGTGTGGTGGAGACGGAAAGTTATAAATGAGTGACATGTGTGTCATTATGTTGTAGTTATAAGGATGAATATATTTACCAAAATTAACTGAACTGTATACGTAATAACTATTTATTTATTTAGTGTAAACTATGCTTGAGTTAAAATCACAACAAAAATTCTTGATTTTTAATTTTATATATCATCTTTACTGGGCCACTAGATGCCAAGTAATTGTATCAAACATTATTTTTGGGTGTATCTGTGAGCAGCTAGAATTAATGATACCTAGAGGAAACGGTATCACTTCAGTGTTGTAGCACTGGTAAGTTGCCTATCCTCCAGCAAATGATAATACTATTTAAATTCAGTGGGACACACACACACTCACACACACACACACACACACACACACACACACACACACACACACACACACGCACCCCTGACATCAAAGAAGGAAGGCAGATTTTTGGGAAGGAGAAGGCATCTATCTGATGGAGAGAAAATGGGGATGAGACTGAGTAGTATAAATAAGGTAAGAAGGACTAAGGTTCATTGTCTAGATAAAGCTGCCAAAAACTAAAGAAAAATAAACTAATTACAATATCTGAGAATTATCATAATTCTTGTACACACACTGGACCACAGGCACTGAATTTTATTCATGTGTTATATGTACTTTTTCATTGTATCTTTAAGGTACCTTGACATACTGTGAGTTTCCAGTAAATATTTATTCTCTACTGGCCCCATCTTGAGCCTCTGATCAAGAACAGCATAGGGAGACATTATTAAACATTTTTTTCTCTTAGAAGTTGAAAACACATGGTCTAGGGATCTGGTGCTGGATACTCCTTGACTTTAATCATCTTTAGGGAGAAAAATGGGGTTGTCTGTCTTGTATAGGACAGAAGACGCAAAAGAATGTTTAAAAGGGTAAAAACATTTTTAAGTTTTTGACACTGGAAGAAGATGTTATTAAATGTGAGCTTAGTGAACAGCATTATCATAGAAATGAAAGAAATACTCTGGTTACTTTTTCTGCTTTTAGCTATTACACTCAAATTCACTATTAATTGTATTTCTATAACATAATGAAATTCATTTACTTCACATCTATGTAATGCTATTAATAACCAATAGCTGAGTGAATTTCATTTTTATTTTTTATTACATATTTGGCACCAGTTATGTTTATATACATATTAGAGCAAAAATGATTCTTTTTTTTTTTTTTGCTATGTTCTAGCTATAAGTACAACACTAGGACAAAAATACCTGACAGATTTCAGGAAGGAAAGGTGAATTTTGCCTTATGACTTCAGAGAGCTGAAATCCATCATACTCAAGAAAGTGAAGTAGGGGTGCAGTCACTGACCATGGGAAGATTCTATAGACATCCTAAATAGTCCCAGCAGTTGAAAACCAAATATTCTAAACATAGGATCCAGGAGGATACTTCAGATCCAAACTGAAACAAGCTACTCAAGTTCTGAAACCTGTGGTGGGAGTATCTTTTTATATGCTGTGAAAATCATTCTGAAAATAAATGAATTGTTTTGGCCTGTGGTGAGCAACATAACAGTGGGTAAAAAAAAGTCAGGCACAGGAACTATAGCCTACAGAACTGGAAAAGATTTTTGCCAATCCTATAAGTGACAGAGGATTGATCTCTAAAATATATAGAGAACTCAAGAAACTAGAGCCCAAATCCCTTAGAAACCTAATTAAAAAATGGGGTTCAGAACTAAAAAGGGAATTCTCAGAAGAATTAAAAATGGCTGAAAGGCACATGTTCTCAACATTTTTAGCCACCAGAGAAATGCAGATCAAAACAACCTTGAGATACCACTTTATACCTGTTAGAATGGCTAAGATTAAAAACACAGATGACAGCCTATGCTGGACAGCATGCAGAGCAAGGGGTACATTCTCTGTGTTTGGTGGGAGTGTAAGCTTGTTCAGCCACTCTGGAATGCTGTATGGTGATTTCTCAGAAAACTGGGAAGCAATCTCCCCAACGACCCAGCAATACCACTACTGGGCATATCAAAGACGCACATTCACACCCCAAAAGCACTAGCTCAACTATGTTCATAGCAGCATTATTCGTAATAGCAAGAACCTGGAAACAACCTAGATGCCCCTCAACTGAGGAATGGATTAACAAACTGTGGTGCATCTACACAATGGAGTACTACTCTGCAGTAAGAAAAAATGATACCCTAAAATTTGCAGGCAAATGGATGGATATGAAGAATATCTTCCTGAGCGAGGTATCACAATCCTAGAAAGATAAGCAGTGGAATTTAAGAAAAAGAAAAAGAGAGAGAGATGTCATTGTATACAATAGCTCAAGGCTAGAACATAGCTAAATGACACAGTGCCACACTTCTGCATTGATGGCCTCTGGCAGATGGGTGGGTAAGAAATGACTTGTTTTTTTTTAAGAGTCTGGCCACAGGGAGTTTAATTATGCTCTAGTAAGTAAATGAGCAGCTTGAATGGGCAGTTTTGTAAATGAGGATATGATAAGAGTGGGCATGATTCTGAGAGGTCTGATATCTGAGTTTGATGAGGTGCAGGATGAAAAGACACCAAATAATAAATAAATATATAAAAAAAGAAAAAAAGAAAAAAGAAATCATGATTAATATCAGGGTTTCACTGGCTTTGTAACCTTTAAAGTGTTTATTTTTTAAGTTTTGTGGAATTATGTGATAGGTATTTGTCTTAGTTTTTTAAGTTACAGTAGAATTCTGTAGTAAGTCCATCTTTCCTTGTGTTTGTTTCTGTTATTGCTGTTTTTTTTGTTTTTAGAATGGAGTATTTTATTAGTATTTCAAATATTTCAAGGTTACAAAGTATGCATTTGTTAAAATCATTCATTGAATTTAGGTTTAATTTTGCCATCTAAAATCTCACCAGTTTTTTTCAGAATCTTTAATTTATCAAAACAAATTTAATATGTATGTTCTTATGTTTTTTTTGAATTTCATTTATATCTGTTATAATGTTTGCCTTTCAATTTCTAGTTTTATTGAAGTAGGTTTCCCCTTTTTTTGTTTAATTTGATTAAGAATTTGCCAATTGTGTTTAATCCTTAAAAATAAATAAATTAATTAAAAAAAAGAAATAAACAAAACAAAACAAAACAACAAAAAAAGAGGGCAGAATTAAGACATACTCCATCTAGCCACCAAGGAAGAAATATATGAGTCACCAGACCATGGGCTACACCTGGCCAGATAGACTAATAAAAATATTTTAAATTAAGATGTAAGAGTTAGTTAGCAATGTGCCTAAATCATAAACCATTCAAAATAAAATTAATATAAGCGTATGAGTGATTTTTGGGGGATAAAAAGTGACTGTGGGTGAGTCAGACCTCTGGCTCAGACAAAGTAAAAACAAACAAACAAACAAACAAACAAACAAAACCTCATACAACAGATGGTGACCAATGTGGGGTGCCCTCTATCTTGAGGGAAACTTTGGAGGGAACTAGATATTAAATTGTTTGAGTAGTCTTTTGCTCCATACCCAGGTTGGATGACTGATTTGCGCATCAGGACTGCTATGGATCTTTATCAGAGTTTTGTTTGACTTTATCTTGTCTAGGCATAGCTTATCATTTTTTTGGGTCTTAATGCGTGCGTTCATATAAAGAAAATAGAAACCTTTGCCTTCTTTTCTTTTTCTGTACTACTGTTCCCATATTCACATCTATCTCCATATCCACCAAACATAATCTGCAGAGGGTTCTGCCTGTTTTGATTCTCTCTGGATTATTCCTATTTATTCAACTTTCTATACTTTCATGAAGATGCAGAAACAAGTTTCACTTATGTGACAAAGAGCCCTGGGTTTCTTGAGTAACCAAACTGCAAGGATATTCTTCGTTTTTTGAACTGTTTCACTTCAGGCAAAAGTCAACAAGTTAATGGGTGATGGAAAAATTACATTGGAAACAATCACTGTTGTATGTTCACTTGTAAGTCATTTTAATTGTTTAATGAAACCACCATAAACTAAGCTGATGAGGTCTCCTTTTACATGTTTTCAATGTCACAAGTAATCCTCTGCAGTCTGGTTAAATTAATTTCAGTTTTGATATAATCTACTTCTCTTTTTATTTATAGTCACTTGCCTGATTTTTTACAAAATCTTCCTAGCCACTTTCTGCAGAACTGAGGACTTAAGGGTCACACTGACCCTGATTTATTTAAATGTTCCAAGTACTCTGGCCCATCCAACACAGTTCTGTATAATTTGGTCTCTACACAGCATTAAACATCACTGCCAAAGATTTGTCTTGAAACATTTTAAGGGGGAGATTGAATTTATTTTGTGTAGTATTTTTTTCATATGAGATAAAACAAAATTTTAATTAATCCAGACAAAATTTTTTTTTCCAATAGGTGCAAATTTATTCATCCAGATCATTACAAACATATGTCTTCTGATCCGTAAGATATTGGTACATGTAAGGGATATTACTGATATAAGAAAAATGTTTAAATAACAATAATAAAATAGAATTATAAATAATTTATAACAAATATAACACTAATATGCTTTGTGATTAGATATTATATATGGTTACATAAAATCATAAAATATATAATATGTAGGAGTAGTTATCACCTATTCATGGGGAAACATATGCTAAAACCACAGTGCATACCTGAAATATAAACTATGCTTTTTTCTTCAGTTATATCTATAATAAACTGGTCTCTATAAAATATTAATAATAATGACTAACAATAAAACAATGATTGAGATAAAATTGCTGGTGCTACTACTTATGTTTTAGAGATATTATTAATTAACATAAGGGATTCTTGGATGCAGAACAGGGTTGTTGTGACTCTTATATGTTGACTGAGATGGCTACTGGGTGACTAAGGAACAGGTAGCATACAGTGTACAGATATCTTGAACAGTAATATATTTATAGCCAAGGTATAACAGAATAGAATGGCATAGAATTTCTGCACACCTCTCTAAAAAACATGTACACTAAACTTTGTGAATTGGTCATTTGTGAAATCTTACATTTAGTGTTTTCAGAGGATGGCTAAGCTGATGAGGGTAAAGTTTTGGAAAATAGAACTGCTCTATGTATTATATAATATGTATTTTATTGCATTATTATATGTAGTTAATGCCATAAAAATATAAATAGAATTCTGGTGGCTCTTGATCTTAGAATACAATCTTGTATGTAGAATAGCAGGAAGGTACAAATGGCACATTTTTATTACTCTTCTTATGCTACATTTATCTGCAGACTGACAATAATTTAAAGCTATAGAAAAGCAACAAAGAGGAAATAAATCTGTTAGTATTTCCACTTCTTTTAATCTCGTGCAATTTTATAGAAAAAATTGAAAATATATCTTTTGTCCTTAAAATAATGACTTTCAGTGATCATTATCACTCCTTATTTTTAGTAATTTCTAACAATATTTCTTGCTGTGACTGCAGTATCACAACCAAAGCTCTAGATTTCTTAGGACATGTCTATTAAAGAGGATTATATGAGGCAGAAGGGTCAAGGGCATCACAAGAGAACCCACAGAAACAACTAACCTGGGCTCATAGGAGCTCACAGAGTCTGGACAAACAGGAAATCTGCATGGGACCAGCTTAGCCCCTTTACATATGAATGAGTGTTGAGTAGCTTGATCTACTTGTGGGACTCCTACAACAGGAAGCAGGAGTTGTCCTTAACTCTTTGGCTGGCTCCTGGGAACCTATTACTCATACAGAGCTGTCTTGCTGGGCCTTAATATAATGGAGGAACTTAGTCCTTCCCCAACCATGGAAGTTGCTCCTTTTTGCTCTTCTTTTGGGAGATCTGTGTTTTTGAGTTTTCTCTTATTAGGCATTTATTACTGAACCCAAATCACAGCAGTGGCCCAGGATGCTACCAACTACACTTGATAGATTGTATAAAGGGACCTAAATATTTAATCTCCTGAGATTCATTACTATGGTTTAAATGTAATTTTCCAAATTTCTGTTGAAATTCTAATCCCTATGGTGACAGTATGGAGTAGCAGTGAGGGATGATTGAATCATGAGCATTAAATGTAAATATTCTGGTACGTGTAAGATTTATTTTGTACAATTTTTGGAACTTTGAGAAATAAGTTTGTGTGCTATTTTTGCAGGGTTTTTCTTTTTTGTTGTTGTGGTTGAAAGGACCTCATTTATCTTATAGTGTCCTCAGATTCATTATAAAGCAGAGAATGACTTTGAATTTTTGGTCTTTCTCTTACCTCCTGAATATTGAAATTATAGAGATGTACCATAAACACTCATCTTATGGAGTTCTAAGAATCAAAACTAAAGTGTAACTCCTGCTAGACAACTGAGCTGTATCACCAGCCCATTGGTAGATTCTAGCAGTGTGAATGGAACGAGGTAACATAGGACCAGGTTAGACCTGACATTGGTCTATAAACAAAGTATCTATTTATTTATTTATTTATTTTTATAGAATAAAGTCTTTTTTATCCATGTATCCCTTGGTTCTAACTCCCTTCCCCCTCCTGACTCCTCCTGGTCAGCCTTCAGCCTCCTTCCTCTCCATCCCTCCATCCTCTCCCCAGAAAGAGCAAGAGATACCAAGGTGAATTAGCTCAGCATCCACTCCAGGCAAGTCTGATTTCCTCATCCTAATATCCAGACTGGGTTAGGTGTTCCTCTGGAGGGAATGGGCTCCAAGGTGCTAGTCCATGCACAGAAACACAGTCTGAACCCACCCCTTGAGGATCCACATATTGCCCATGTCAGTGGACAGTTGCCTATCCTTGGAGGGCTTAGTTCCTTTTCCTGATGGTTCCCAGGTGGCTGTTCTTGATTCTGCAAGCTTCCTAGAGCTCTAGCCAGCCATCACTGTGGAGAATTTTCCTTATAGTCCCTATTCCCTCGATCATATGGAGTCTCCTCCCCTGCTATGAGCTGGACCAGGGATTCAGCCCAGTTCTCAGCCATGTATCCCTGCCTCTACCTCTTTTCATTGTTGGATGTAAGTTCTGTGATGACACTTGGGGTGGTTATTCATTTGATTATGGGTGAAATCCTGTTTAGACAACACCTTCACTATTTGTTGGAGACCTAGGCAGGAGCATCCTGTGAGTTCTTAGAGGTTTCCCTAGTACCTGGTCTTTTTCCAACACCACATTGGCTTATCTATTAAGATCTCCATCTCTTTTTTCTTTCTTTTTTTTCTATCTCCTTGTTGTTCCTCTCACTGAATCATCTCCTTCTCTCATAATTTGTTCCCACCTCTTCTTGGTTTCAACCACTTATGCTCTCAATTAGCTAAGGAGATCTCTATTTTCTCTTCCTAGGGGACTCCTTGGAAGTCTCTGTTAAGTTTCTTCTGATCCCAAGCTGTTCAGTGGTTGTGGTTTGCAGCTGATTATTTTGTTTTAGAGGATCTTTAGGTTATGTAAGATAGTGTTATAACAAATAAAAGTAGATTAAGTTGGGAGTATACAATTCAAAAATCTATATAGAAACATATAATCTTGCAACACAAGTAAAAATATATTTAGAAAGGATCATAGGACACAGGTGACATTCAAAAAGAGGAAGAATTATCCCAGTTAATGATTCAAGTGGAGTTGGGGGGCAGAGGATTAGAAAAAAGCAGAGGTAGAGGGTAAGTTAAAGCTATGGACGTCTGAAGAAGCATTATGAAAACTCTCTATTCTGTAAGCTAATTGAAAAATTTTGTATACTAAAAGAGCTCAGTCAGAGCTATTCTGTATAGATAAACAATACTGTTCCCAGAGACACAGCATATATAATGAAAATATCAGTGCTAGGCATAGGGTATTTCCCTAAAATCTTTTTGTCAGGGAGGCACCAGAGATAAGAAAACAATGATAGCCTGCTGTCATTGACCTTGGTTGCTCTCCATAACTACATAGTAAGACCTTATTACTGAATAAACCACACACTTTGGTTGCAGTACATTGGGCAATCAATATCAAACAGACAGGGAAGCTGTTAGCTTCCCAATGCTGGAAAATTCTATGTATGCTGTTGAGGAAGAAAAAAAAAATCAACAGTCTTATCCAGTGCTGAGCCACCTATGCTGCAATACCAACCTGTCAGGCAAATTGTACCCCCTGGTGTAATCGTGGCATCAGGGTAAGGGTCAACAAAGTATGCACAGTCTAATGCACAGGAAGAACTCATGTCTGGTTCTGTAAACTGGTCAAATTCTGACTAAGGAAATCATAGGGAATACTCTACTGATGTTTTAATAAATTACACTTTGTCAAGCTACTTTCTTAATTGTTTGAGATTTATGCCGATTTGATCCATTGTCAGAGAACCTTATTTTTTCAATAGGTAGTGGGTAGTAAAGAGACTCATAATTGTACAAAGAGCTGAGATTAAGTGACAATAAATGCTCAGCTGTATACAGATCATATGTATCAACCTGTCCCATTTCAAGCATCAGGGAATATCTCAGAAGAGTGGGGAGCAAGAATGATACGAAGATGAGGAGGAAATCTGTGGAATGCCTTTCCTGGATGTGTCTTTACTGATGCACACATCAATTCATAACATCTGTAGTCACTGACATAAGACTTGCACAAGTTTAAGCCACTCATCATTCTACCATGGATTGTGGAAAGGATTGTGCTAGGTTGCATATCTAGCTGAGGATCTATTGACAGTTGGTGGTTGCTGAGGGAAAGGAAGCCATTTTTCTTTGGAGATAGGTTTTTTACATATTATCTTCATTATTTTGACAGAAGGTGTAATAACAAGGATATAAAATCAGGAGACAGATGGATACGCAGTTGAATTGGGAGTTGGATGAAGGTGGTAGAGGTGGATGAGATAAAAAATACATGTTATACACCTAAAAATTAAAAGAATAAATTAAAACAATATTTTTTAGAATAAAAGAATATAAGTAATTTGAAAAGGCTACTTGTAATTAGGTATCTGTTTTTAGATCAAAGTTATTAAATACAACAATCAATAACTTTGGTATCAGATCCTATAATACTTATAAAAGTAGATAAAACATTAGTAGTTTCCAAAGGAGGCAGCTGTTTTTGATTTTCTTGTTTTTGTTACTTCTGTGGGACTTATGCATCTGGAATTAGTTGGTTGAGTGGAAGTGTGGGTGATATTCTGGACATTGCTTACCAAGAGCTGGGGGAACTATGAAAGTGTGGGTTGCTGGCTTAGCCAAGGATCCAGAGATGCTTTACTTGTCAGTACTGGGAGCAAGCAGGACAGCAGAACCTTGGGTTTAGTGCTCAGATATAGTGGGCAATTTACTTGAAAGCACTGGGACCTGGAGAGAATGAATATTTGAGCCAAATGTTCAGGGTCCAAGAGCCAATTATCTATTAGCACTGTGGGCTGAAAGGATAGTGGAAATCCAGACCCAGAGTACAGGGATGACTTTGCTGTCTTTCAGAAGCCAGCATTTAGCAAAAGTGTGGGCCAAGTGCATATGGCCTGGGGACCCATCAGTGCTAAGAGAGTTGGGTGGACAGAAGAAGTTTGTCAGTGACAAAGGTCTGGAGGTCTCTTACCTTTTAGTGTCAGAAGCTATACCTGCAATCTCATTGTTTTCATAACTAGCTCAAACTTTAAATTGAGATTATGCCAATTTTACATGAGAATAATTTGAATTTATACTGTAGTTTCTTAGTCTGTTTTGAATATTTTTGAAGTTTATAGTTGACTTATATGTTGACAGAATTAGTCACTATCTGGGATTCATAATATTTTCATTATGACCTTTTTAAGCATTTAAGTATACCAAAATCTATGATAAGTGCTGTGAATTAATATTTTTGTACACTGTGAAGATGTGTTGGTCTCATTGGTTTAATAAAAAGCTAAATGGCCAATAGCTAGGAAGAATGAATAGGTAGAGAACACTGGCATAAAAAAGGGTGGAGATGAGAGGAGAAGCAAGATGAGTATGCCATGCTGAGCAAAGGTGCTAAGCCAGATAGTACATAGATAAAAATATAGATTAATTTTAGATGTAGGACCTAGTTAGTAACAAGCCTTTATAATTAATATAAATAACATAAACAAATATTTATAACATAAATGGCCAAGCATTTATAATTAATAATAAGTCTCTGTGTGGTTATTTGGGAGCTGACTGGCAGAATAGAAAAATTTGCCTAAAACTAAGAATTGTCTGGTTATCAATAAAATCAAAGTAGTTAGCTTAATGTCCTTTGTTATCTTAAGCAAAAGGTTTATACGAGTAAGTGATAAGAGTATGAGAAATGAGACAATGACATTTAAGAAAAAATGGATAAAAAAGAAAAATAGTAAGACTTTAGAAACAAGTGGTTACTGCTGTAAGCAAAGTGAGATTTCAGCAGCTAGAAGGCACATAGGCCTATATTAATTTAAGTCTGAAGATAATAAAAGACTTGAGTGGTCACAGAGAATTAAAAAAAATACAGGTCAGTTCACTAAAAGAGCACAGGAAAACACTACAAAATAAACAAAGGACAAGAATTAACATATACATTTTAATAATAGCTAAGTATTAGTAGTCCCAATTAATTATTTCCTCAGTCCCCCCACTCCCCCACCAACAACCCCCAAAGAAAATTTGAATAAACAAATTGAATTAGGAAACAGGATTCATCTTTTTGCTGCCTCCAAAAACCATGTACAACCATGAACTATAGACAAGCACTTTAGGGCAAAAGGATGGAGAAAGGCATTCCAAACAAATTGAACCAAGAAACAAGGAGGCATAGTGTTCTAGTATCTGATCTAACAGATTTTAAACTAAAAATAGTCAAAAGAGATAAGGAAAATCACTTTATAATCTTCATAAGAACAACTTACCAAGAAGATACAGGGTTAAGTATATGTGTACTCTATAGATATACCCAATTTTATAGAAGGAATACTACTAGATGTGATTAAGCCAATATAGTGATAGTGAGTGACTTCAACATCATTCTTATATCATTAGCAGGCCTGGACATAACAAAGACACAAGGGAGTTAAATGATATTATAAATCAAATGTACCTATACCATATATCCATGGAACATTCCACATAAACAGTAAATAATATTCTTTTCAGAAGCCCATGAAATGTTCTCCAAAAGTGGCCACATATTAGAACACCAAAGTCTTGACAAATAAAGAGAAATTAACATCCTTCATTTTATCTGGCTGTAACGAAATAAACCTGGATCTCAACAGCCATCAACACTACAGAAACTACATAAAATCACAGAGACCAGACAGTACACTAGTAGGTGATAATTGGGTAACTGAAACAATCAAGAAGAAAAATAGAACAATACAGAATTCAAGAATGAAATAAAACAATCAGAATTAAAATAAAAAGCCATCACAAAATCTATGGGATGTAATTTAGGCAGTCCCAAGAGGAAGGATTATAGCAATTAAATACCTATATGAAAAAAATTGAGAACTCTCAAGTCAATAATGTATTAATGAACCTGAAGTTCTTAGAAAAAAAGATCAAACAACATCCAAAAACAATATTGGGGAGGAGATAACCAAGCAGGACTGAAATCAACTGAGTAGAAGCAGCAGCGAGAACAGCAACAGCACAACTGAAACCCAAAGAATTAATGAAACAAAGCCTTGCTGTTGTTGTGTTTGAAATGAAGAAGGTTGACACTCCCTTAGCCAAATTAATCAGAATAAAAATGCAGGAGACAAAATTAATAAAATTAGAAACAAAAGCTAGAGAAATTACAGCAAATAAAGATCAAATTCAGAAAATTGTAAGGATATACTTTAAGTAAAGCAATATTTCTTAAAGTGGGAAAATCCAAAAGGAATAGATGAATCTTTAGATGCACATAATATACTAAATTATACCATCTTAAATATATAAATACAACATATTCAGTCTGTAAAATGTCATCTGTATGTATGTGATTTCAGGGCTGACCACTCAGTATTGGATAACTATGGTTGGGCTCTTCCATCAGGACGATGATTTCTCCAGTTCTTGGCATTCCTTTATCTCCTTTTGAATGTAATGAAAGTGTAAGTCTAAAAAGAAAATTTTACAGCAGTTTCTGCTATTCCTTTGGGTGGTATATATATTGTTGTTTCAGAAGTTTCTACAGTACTTAGTAGTACCCATGGGTCATATTTCACCAGTAAGGTAGAGTTTCACTAAAACAAGCTGACTTGAGAGAACATGAGAAGCAAGGTCATAGAGAAGAGCAGGGCATGTTCATAAATCAGGTAAGTGTGACAGTTGGGCAAGTGGGAACCAGATGAGGGAGAGCGATGGCCTCTACAACACAGTTGAAATCATTTCCAAATACTTAAGTAATCCAAATTTCAATCCTCTCATGTAGCACACACTAATTTTTATAAATGGTGTGTTTATGAATGCCTTTATTGCAAAACAAGAATTCCCAGACTATCATTCTGAAGGTACAAAACACATAAGGAATCAATAACATCCAAGTTTACATGAAGAGATAATCATATAATCATACTAATCCAAAACTACATTGTTAAGGTGTTAGCATAGCACAGAGAGAGTGACTCAAATGTGCTTGGAGACAGGACCAAGACCTCATGGCGAGGGGAATGCTGCTTCAGAACTACCATGCAGTGTTACCCAGAGAATTATGTGTTCTGGAGGAATTGACTTTACTGACCTAATCTTTTGTGGAACACTGTTTTGTCATAATTCTTCTACAAATATCACCTTTCTTGAACCACAAACCAATGTAGGTAAACATCTCCATTTTTGAGCTCTTGAAATGGTTACAAACAACAAAACACATGCTCTTATTTTATTCACTAGAGGAAGACATGACTTTGGAGTCTGAGAGCTTTTGAGTCAGTCTTCTTTTTGTTCATTCCAAATCATTTTCCTGAAAACATTCTAGTAAAATATCTTTAAGTGCTCTATTTATGGTATTTTGGAAGAGAATTGCAATCTAAATTTTGTGTAAATGGGTCAGAGTCACTAGAGCATATAATTTTGGGGAAATCAAATGCCTCTTTAAAGAAATGAAGCTGGACTTTATTATTTTTTTCTGTTTCTAGTTTTGCCTTTAGTTATGTTTATATGAATTCATATGTACTCATATGATTACCCACCTCCATGTCTACTCATGCCAACCTTACCAAACATCACGAATCTACCACTCCATGATCTTAGATGCAGTCTCTCTTTTTTCTTTACTCTGAGCATTAACTCTGGACTAAGACAAGCATTACCCTGGTTACAGATTTTAAATTCCCACATTTAGATCTGGGTGCATAGATATCATTTCCCCAAACTCCAGAATCCATCTTATCTTGCATTTCAGCATGAATGTTAAGTGAAATATGATAATTTATATGTAATTGTTCACCCTCATGGAAGTCAATTTATATGGTTTATATTTGTATTAAAAAACACTAATCAAAATTAATTATAAGCTTAACTTTTTAGTTAAAAATTCACTTGGCTAGTCATTTATAGTGGTGTTCCATTTCACAAAGAGGTGGCTGGGCAACAGTAGTTTTTATCTAGGCTACTCCTTAAATGTTCCATGGCATTTATTTTCAGAGTCTGTGAAGCCTATCATTTGGGCCAAATTTCAGATTAGGCCATTGGGTTATACCTCTTAAATTTTCTTTTGATCATATTCCTGGTTATTTTTTTGTTCCTCTCTTTAGACTTTTGGTAATCTGTTTTCAATAGTCAAGTGTGCATACTTGTTCATGACACTGTCATTTGAGTCAGCTGGTCAACAGGTCTGAAATATTACTACAAAGTTCTTTTGTGCAGTAAGTGAGGAGTCTTTGGTCATCTTTATTTTCCACTAACCTATTGTTAAGTAACAAATCACTCAAAAAACTTTGTGCATAAAGCAATGACATTTAACATACTCAAATTTCTGCAACCTAGAGGAGGCTTGTGGATGTAAATGTCACTGCTCTGGTTGGCTTCTATTGGGTCAACCCAAAGACTAGGGATTAGAATTATCTGGGGGTTGGCTTACTGGTGTGCATGGTATGTGAGGCTGGCTTCTGGCTGGGACTTCTGTAGAGATCTATAGTTGATATGTAGCCTTTCCATTAAGTTACTTTGTTATTTTATAGTGTGGTTCCTATGTTTTAAGGATTGATTTCCCTAAGAATTATGTTGAAATTGAATTTTCTTTTCTAATTTATCCTGGGGATTTCAGTGGCATTCTATTTGTATATAAGCAATCATTATGTTCAGTCCATAAAGTTCACTCAAAAGGAAGAGAATGAATCATTACCTTTTAGAAAATATATTTTTATTAATTAAAATTATTTTTGAGTATTTTCTCCATGTTTATAATACACTTTGATTACCATTGCCCTTTATCTATTTCCCTCCCCCAATATCAGTCCTCTTTTCCCTATAAATCTCTCCTGTCATTTATATTTTTATTTTGTTTTGTGATCAATTTAATTTAATAAAGGCCATGGTGGTATAGAACTGGAGCCTAGAGGATTTACCAGTAGATATACAAATGAAGACAGAGCCTAGTAGGCACAATACATACTCCACACATATGGAAATACAGTGAAAATGCACTTGTAGTGAGGTCCAGGAATTATTAAAGAAACAATGCACACATTCTCAGAGTCTATATGCATTCATCCCACTGATTCTCATTTTTTGTTCTAAGCTTGCTGATAATGTTATGCAACCAAACTATTCAAGCCAGGAGTCTGTGGCATTTGCAGACTTTTCCTTGATCTTAAGCCTGTATGTCTCAAGTGCCCATTAAAATTCCTAAAACCTGATCTTTTTCTTCCAAGTGTCACAATGGTCTATGAGATTATTACAATGACATGGTATTTCAGGGTCTCTTGGTTTCTTATCTTAATCTGCTTTAATCATCTTCCTTATTGCTTGCTGTAACATCAGGATGTCTAAAGAATAAACACGACCAGCTCCAATGAGAAAATTTAATCTTACCATATTGAATTAGTGTTAAAATTTCCTATCAGCAAAGCACACAATAACGTTCTTAACTTGAATTTGTGGATTTTTGTTATTCTTTCCTCACACTGACCATTGAAATTTGCTTTCTGTGATTAGAAGAATTCCCACCTTTTGAATTTTGATGTGAGGCACAAACTAGTTTCTAAAAGAAGTTAAACTTCAGATGTCATATATTCTGACTTCTCTAGACCTGGAAGAGTTGAGTATCCAGATTTCTGCAGATAATGCGAGGAGCAGAGATGGTATGTTTGACAAAAAAGGCAATATTTGTACTATCTTATCTCAAGACCTTGCTCAAAATACTTCATCCCTGGTCACCAAACTGTGATCCTCACATTATTTCTCTAATTGATTCTAATTACTTCCTGATTGGAGGCAGTAGTTAGGGTACAGTGTTTCCAAATTCTTAGTCTGTGTTTCAAAGATATGAAATAAAAGCCCACAAAGATGTGCAAAATGGTAGGGAAACTTTATTTTCAAGCAATGCAATAGGAAAGGCCATGCTATAGTTCAACTTAATTCTGACATTAGCTGCCTGGATAAGCCTTTGGATCCACTGGGTTAAGGGAATAAAAGCATCAGAAACAGGAAGAACTCTTAAGAACTCAGGTTCTCTGATTCTAAGTTCATGTTTTTGTTCATGTTAAATGCCTTAATAGTTACTCTAAGTGATGTGTAACAAAGAACATACTCTATTTTCTTTAGAACAGGCAGCATGATGTCATAGTTTATAACATAAATATGTCATTATAAAATGGCTATAGTAATTATTTTAACTTAATTCTTTAGTCTGTCACACAAATTTGATTATGGTGTTTTTTTATATACACATGTATGGTTATATTTTATTCACTTTTTCTTTCCCACTGCTCAGTATACTTCCCCCCCTCCTCAGTTAAGATGGCAATCACAAACCATAGGTCACAATGAAGTGTCACAAATTGGGTGATTTAAGTAACAGGAATGTGTTGGTTCATAGTTATGAAGGCTTGAAGTTTAAGGTCAAATTTTCAGCAAAGTTACCTTCTTTGAGGCTCTAGGGAAGAACATATCTTATGCCCTTTCTTGTTTCTGATATTTTCTGTTTCTTGTCTTAAATGCATATCTTTCTAATTTTTAACTTCATGAGTTCTCCCTATGTGTATTCCTATTTTCAAATTTTTCCTTTTTACAAAGATATCAACTAGCTATATTGGCTTAGAATTCACCTTATACCATTTTACCAAACTATGGCTAAGATTCTACCATGTGAATTTCTGGAGCTATATTCCAAACTATGTGTGTTAAATGTGAATTATGGTAATAATGTTCATAAGATGCTTAGTACAGAGTGACATGTTTGTAGACTATCAGATTGCCTTCTTGACATTTTGCTTTCACACTCATTCATTCTGATAGAAGACTATCCTTTATTTTCTCCCATGCTGACTCACTTGTGCTCCTTCAGGGATCTTAAATATTCTTGACTGTTGTGTTTTATGTTGTGAACCTTAGCCAAGCATTGCATCCTCAAGAGGGTGGTGTTCACCACAACCACTGTACAGCTTAGGATCTGAAACACCTTGGACTGGCACCTTGGAGCCCATTCCTTCCAGAGGAACGCCTGACCCAGTCTTGATGTTGGGATGAAGAAAGCCTGCCTGGACTGGATGCTGAGCTCAGCCACCTTGGAACCTTGGGACCTCCTGGCCTTGCTGGGGATGGGGAGGGCTGGGAGGGGAAAGGGAGTCTGAACAAGGGGATACATGGATAAAAAATATGGCTTTATTCATAAAAATATAAATAAATTAAAAGAGACTGATGTTGGGGATGACATACCAGCAAGACATGTCTTTCCCACCATAGTCAGTCTCAGACAGCATCTAAAGAAAACAATACGCCCTCAAATTCAAAAATTCTTGCAACTTTTAGTAGAAAATTAAACTGTTAGTGCCGGAAAATGTCATAATTTGAAGAATGGATAAAGAATACAAGATAATAAAGGATTTCACTTTTGGTATAGGGGTCAACGTGAAGTTACTGTCAGAAAGCCCTCTTGGAAAATGGAGTTGCTTGAAAATGAATTCTTTATAGGTCAGTGTACATCCAGTCTATTAATATTCAGCAGATTTCTGGGTGGTCTTGGGGCTGATGTTTTATGAAATTTATATTGACATAGGTCTTCATTTATCAGAGTAATTTATTTCTTCAGTGAACATTTATACATAGCAATAGGGAAAAATGTATAATGACTCAGATGCATTAGTAACCACAATGGAAATAAAAGTCACTGTTAAAATCACCGTTGTAAACATCATTTGAAAGATGAACAATCTAAAATGATATTTCTCTTGGATATTTCATCTACTTTCTCTACTTTTCTCCCTCTTTCTGTCAGCATGTTAATGTTATTTTGAAACTAGTCAGTCAGTGGGACCACACTAAAACTTTTCCTTGAGATTTAGTTTTTCATCTCCCTTGTTAACCATTAGTCATCATTGTTGATGACAAAGTCTTAATGTGCAGAGATCCATTATCTTGACACAGTAGATTAGGTAGCACCTAGTCTGTACCTGGTTTGTTGGCTACTGCTTTCAAACCAATTAGTCCTATTAAGCAGCTCTGATATTGGTAAATAGGGAACATCAAAGGACAAATCACTACAGTTCAGTTTATAGCTTTTCTTAAAAATAAGAGTTGAGTTTATATTGGCATCTTCTCAATGCTCTGCTCCCAGTTCTTAGCCTTCTGTATTCTAAATTCCCACCATGTGGATCTTACTCTCAGAGATTTTAAAATAGTATTTACCTATTTTATTTTCATTTCTCTCCCACCAATTTTCTCCTTCTCATGACTTTCAACTCTCACTGTGATTATAAACATACTATCTGTGCTGTGTCCTACTGATCTGATCGCCTTCTCTTGATTTCATTTTTTTTTTTTTGGCCAGGGATTAGGGTCCAATATTTCCAAGTACTTGGTCTCAAGGAACAAAAATAAAGCTCACACACATTTGCAAACCTAGCAAGGAAATTTTATTTAAAATAAATAAAGTAATACAAAAGATCAGAAATCACTTTACGGGAGTGCCATGGACCACAAGAATGAAGACACCCACGGACTCTGACTGCTTCTGGGAGTTCTTTATGGGTCTGAAAAAAAAGCAGGGTTGTGTTGCTAAAAGCAGAGTAGGATGGCACTTTGTTTGGACTGATGAGTTCAGTCATATGATCATTTAGTGTGCATGTCCCTTGTGATGTAGTTTTAATCATATGTCTGATGAATAGCCACCTCCTTTTGTCAAGGTAATATCAGTCTCTTTGATTTGATTGTCAAAGAATAATGACCAGTGATATTATACATGTGACTTTTAGATTTGAGTCAGATAATATAATTAAATTCTTTGTTACATAGTTTTGATTAAAGGAAATCCATGCTAATAGGAACTGACTGTGTTAGTTCTTTTGTGACAAAACACTGTCAAAAAAGGTTAAGAAATAAGGTTTATTTTGACATACAGTTCAGGTGATATACATCATAATAGGGAAGATAGCAGGAAGGATGGCAACAGGGGCAGGAGGCAGCTGATCATGTCTATTGTGAGGAAGGATGGAGTAATGAATGCTTGCTCAATTGTCCATGACTTGAGCTGATGAAATGGTACCACTCACCTTTATGCTAAGTCTCCTATCTCAGTTTATCTAATCTAGATATTCCCTCACAGGTTTGCCTAAAGGTTTATTTACATGGTGTATTTAAATCCCAACAAGTTGAGAAGAATAATGATCATACTGAATATAGAATTTATAGTCAATATGATTTTGAAAATATTTTAAATTTCACCATTAGATCATGCTAAATTAGACCACATATTTGTTTGTTAATAAAATTACTTTAAATGATTTATGTTAGAATTATGCTATCAGATTTGTTTAGAAAATGTGATTTGGATATTGCTCACTTCATAGATGGTGCTCTTTTCTTGAGAACTCATGAGAGAAATTTCTTAGCTTTTTCTTTTTGAAAAAAAAGCATTTCTGAGGGGATGGATGCTTCCTACTCTGTTTAATGCAGTAGAATCTTAGATTCTAATTATGGAAGAGTTATATGAAAAGAATTTTATGTTAGTCACTTTAAGATCTAACCTCTTTACCTGAGGTATTATTCCAAATATTAGGGGTTTTTTTTGCCTCAAGTTTTTCAATTTTCTTGTTTCACTTTCCTTCTTTTTCTATATATTTTATTTTAGAATAAAATTTTAAAACATTAATCATAAGCTAATTACATAACTCAGTAAGTAATACACAGAAAAAATGACTTCTGAAGTATTTTTAGGAAAGTCAGATATTTGAAGTGTCATTTAAAACAAAACTATTCTGTTGACCTTGCAAAGAGAAAAAACACATTTATGGAGTACATCTTGGCAGAAAAAAGGTGGTTTATCCCAGGTGACAAGAGATTGTCCTTTAGTTCAGCCATCAAGAAAGCAGAGTCTCAGTAGTACAAGTATTAAATAAATGGATTTTTTAACCAGTCACTTCTAGTGCTTGGGAGAAAAAACACACACTTAAGAAAATACCCACCTTACATGCTCTATAATGTCAATTTTTTGGTATTTTTAAAAAGATCTACCTAAACTGTCCAGGTCTTATGACCTGTGGATTTGTATAAGATATTTATATAAAAATAATTCAGCCATACCAACATGATTGTACACACTCTTGATAGCCTAAATAAATGTAGTGTTTGAAGTTTTAGCTAAAGTAATAACACAAGAAAAAGAAACAAAAGGTATACAAATACAAAATAAAAGTGCTTTACCTTTTTTTGTATGTTTGAGTAGTACGATTTCTCCAGATTGTTTTTTTAAGTTACTGTTAAGACATGGGTTAAGAATGACTGAAGTGAACACATTTTTTAATTCATTGTCCTTAAATATTACACATATTTTATTGAAAGTAGGTAAAAAGTAGAAAGTTGTCAGGAGACTTTTTTTTTTAAAATACCATAATTAGTTATATTTTACTACTATGATGAATTCCCTGTGTTTCTCAGTATTAGTAATTATAGTTAAAGTAAATTTATATGTAAAGAATGAAAATAATTTAGTTCTAGTGTCCAATAGCTTAGGAAACAATAGCAATAGATTTGACCTCTCTCTAAAACAGAAACATAAGTTCTGTATGATCTGTATGAAAGTCTGTTCACCTTTGTCATAGGCAACAACATTTCACTTAGGTATTTAGAGTACAGAGAAGACAGATGAATGAAAAGGAGTAAAGGAAAAGGAGAAGAGGAATATTGGAGTTCAGAAGACAAATTACCCATCTCAAGGGTCTAAGGAACTCATGATGCAAAGATGATCATGCATTGGGAGAACATTCTCTCTAGCCAGCACTGTGAGGCCACCCCAGAGAGGGAGCCAGGAATTTTTATGGCAAAGTGACTCACTTTCTTTTTGAAGAGTTTTCAAAAATCATAGTAATAACAAAAATGATGAAGAGAGCATACATAGTTCAGAGCTCTAGTATTTCAGTGAGAGGAGTGTGAAAGTGTTTTGGGCTGCTAGATCATGCTACCATAGTCTGGTTCTAAGTTTATCATACCCATTGAGCTTTGAGATTTCTGGAGATTAACCCTTGTGAGGAAAATATAAAAGACAAATATAAATTCTTAGAGATAATTAAAAAACAATTTTATACAGGGGTGAGTAAAGCATTAATAGTTTTACAGAATTTCTCTTTGTGTAGAAATTTCAGCATTCATTGATTAATTAACTAATTAAATATTTATTAAGCCAAATGAGAAAAGAGTTCAGAAATAAAAGTTCACTATATAGGACCACACAAAATGTAAGTCTGTGGAATTCATTGAAAATTCATAATCACTTTTCTGAGGAGGGTAATGGACAAGGAAAGTAGTTATTGTCAAAATAGTGACACAAACCAAAGAAGCCCAACATTTAGTGGTTTAAAATAAAGCTTACTTATGAAGTCTCTAAAATTTATAGCTGGGCTGGGCTGTTCCTATTTGGGCCAGTAGTACACAGTATTTGTTGGGCTTATTCATATATATCTGTTGAAACAAAAAGCTAAAATTGGCATATCTGGAATAGCATCAGCTGGGATAACTTGGCTGTGCTCCACTTGAGACCTTATACATCCAGTAATCTTTGGGTTTGTTCTGAAGGGAAAAAGTGAGGGAGGAAAAATTGGGGGAGGAAGAAAGAAAAGGAAAGAGGATAGAAGAAGACAGGGATGGAGGAATTTAAGGAGAGAGGAAAGGAGATACCAGATGAAGTAAGTTACATCACACTGACCAAATTTCAAAGGAAGCAGAAAAAACATTATCTGATGAAGAAAACTATAAATTACTCTTTAACTTGTTGTGACATAATACCTGTAAAAGAACTTAAATAAGGAAGGGTGGGTTTATTGGTTCACAGTTTGAGATATATAGTCTATCATGCTGGGGAATACATGATACTGAGAGAGAGGCATTAGTTACTATATTTTTAGTCATAAATTAGAAAGAGATGGATGCATGTTCTCAGTTTGCATTCTTCTTTTTATCTATTTTTTTTTTTTATCAGTGGCATATTCTGGCTTGGGGTATGGTAGCATGTACATCCTGGTTGGGTCTTCCCATCTCAGTTCTATAGAAAGGTTGTCCCAGACATGCTGAAAGGTGCATCAGAAACTATAAAGCTATGTTATAATACTAAGAAGGGAGAGGTAGACGATTAAGGTAATTTGTGGAATCGGTTTCTTTCTTAGAATTTCATCAAGGAGGTCTTGTAAGGAGAAGGTACAGGTACAATTTATCTTGATTTTTGAGAACAAAGTATAAGAGAGAACAAGAGGAACTTGTAGTAAGTGGCACAACCAATTGAAGTCATAGCTAGATGTGAGTAATGGGAACATGGAGCCTCCTTTTAGAATGTTTGATACATAGTTTTGCATGTATACAGCTCCTTAGAAGGTAGATAGAATTGCTTGTATTTGGTACAAATCAGAATCACAATGTAAGATGGATAATATGTTCATCAAATAAAAATGCAGAAATATAAGTATGTGTGTTTCTGAACTCCTCTTGGCCCACGTGTATGTGTTTTCTTTGCTCCCTTTCTAAGGGTAAGGCTGTTAACATTTATAGTTCAGACCTACTTATTATTACACAAGAACACTATCTTCTGTTGGTCCTTTCTGCTTATGGTCTACAACAGGGATGTAAGCTGTAGATACCTTTACACATTGTTTACAAATAGATTGAGTCTCAAAGTTTTATGGAAATGTCTTTAAGAATTGTGCGAAAATTTTGTTTCTTGCTAGAAATGTAAGTTAAACATTAGAAGGGGTTTCTCTATTTCAGTAATTCTCAGATTTTTGCTCTTAGAATTCTTTTTTTTGTTTATTAAAATAAAGTCTCATTTTTTTTATCCATGTATCCCCTTGTTCAAACTTCCTTTCCGCTCTTGCCCCTCCAGTCACTCTTTCTTCTCCCTATCTCCTTATCTCCACCCCAGCACGGGCAGGAGGTCCCAAGATCCCAATGAGGCTTAGTTCAGCATCCACTCCAGAAAGATCTGCTTTCCTCACCCTAACATCAAGAATGGGTCAGGTATAACTTTCTTGGTTATAGTTACTCCAAGGTATTTATTGCTAGTTGCAGCTATTATAAAAGGTGGTATTTCCCTTATTTCTTTTCAGCCCTTTTTTCTTTAGTGTGTAGGAGGGCTACTGATTTTTTTGAGTTAATCTTGTATCCTGCTACATTGCTGAAGGTGTTTGTCAGCTGTAGAAGTTCCCTGGTAGAATTATGTGGGTCACTTATGTATACAATCATATCATCTGCAAATAAAGATAGTTTCCCTTCTTCTTTTCCAATTTGTATCCCCTTAATCTCCTTTTATTTTCTTATTGCTTTAGCTAAAACTTCAAGAACTATATTGAATAGATAAGGGGAGAGAAGACATGCTTGTCTAGTTCCTGATTTTAGTGGGATTGCTTTGAGTTTTTCTCCATTAAGTTTAATGTTGGCTGTCGGCTTCTTGTAAATCACCTTTATTATATTTAGATATTTTCACTGTATTCCTGATCTCTCCAAGGCTTTAATCATAAAGGAGTGTTGGATTTTGTCAAAGGCTTTTTCAGCATCTAAGGATATGATCATGTGGTTTTTCCCTTCAGTTTTTTATATGATGGATGATATTTACAGTTTGTGGTATGAACCATCTCTGCATTTCTGGGAGGAAGCCTACTTGATCATGGTGGATGATATTTTTTATATGTTGTTGTATACAGTTTGCCAGAATTTTGTTGAGAATTTTAGCATCAATATCCATGAGAGAAATTTGTCTGTAATTCTCTTTCTTTGTTGTGTCTTTCAGTAGCTTGGGTATTAGTGTAATTGTGGCCTCATAAAAAGAGTTTGGCAATATTCCTTCCAATTCTACTCTATGAAACAGTTTGAGGAGTATTGATAGTAGTTCTTCTTTGAATGTCTCATAGAATTCTGCACTGAAAACATCTGGACTTGGGCTTTTTATACTTGGGAGGCTTTTAATGACAGCTTCAATTTCCTTTAGGGTTATAGGTCTGTTTAGGTATTTAATCTGATCTTGGTTTAATTTTGTTAAATGGTACCTGTCCAAAAAGCTGTCCATTTCTTCTAGGTTTTCCATATCTGTGGAGTATAGATTTTCAAAGTATGTCCTGATAATTCTCTGGATTTCCTGGGTGTCTTTTGTTATGTACCCGTTTTCTTTTCTAATTTTGTTGATTTGGATACTCTCTCTCTCTGCTTTTTGGATAGTTTGGGTAAGGAGTTGTCTATCTTGTTGGCTTTCTCAAAGAACCAACTCTTTGATTCATTGATTCTTTGTATTGTTCTTTTTTGTTTCAATTGTATTGTTTTCAGCTGTAAGTTTGATTATTTCCTGCTGTCTACTCTTTCTAGGTGAGTTTGCTTCCAATTGTCCTAAGGTTTTCAGCTGTGCTGTTAATTCTCTAGTATGGGATTTCTCTAGGTTTTTCATATAGGCATCTAGTACTATGAATTTTCCTCTTAAGACAGCTTTCATTGTGTCTTACAAATTTGGGTATGTTGTGGATTCGTTTTTATTATATTCTAGGAGGACTTTGATGTCTTTCTTAATTTCTTCTTTGACCCAGAAGTGGTTCAGGTGAGTCATGTTTAGTTTCCATTAGTTGGTAGGATTTCTGTGATATTTGTTGTTGTTGAACTCTTAACTTTAGGCCATGGTGGTCTGATATGATACAAGGGATTATTTCCATTTTTTGTATCTAATGATATATGCTGTATGATCAATTATGTGCTCAATTTTAGAGAAAGTTCCATGAGGTGCTGAGAAATATGTATATTCCTTTGTATTTGGGTAGTATCTTCTTTAAATATCTATTAAATCCATTTGTATCATAACCTCTGTTAGGCACCTTATTTCTCTGTTGAGTCTCAGTCTGGTTGACCTATCCAAGAGTGAAAGTGGGGTATTGAAATCTCCTTCTATTGGGGTGTGAGAATTGATGTGGGATTTGAGCTTTAGTAGTTTTTTTTTTTTTAAACATAGATAAGTGCCATTTCTTTAGGGGCATAAATATACAAGATTGAAATCTCATCCTGATTAATTTTTCCTGAGATGAATAAGTAATGTCCATCCTAGTCTTCTTTAATTATTTTTAGTTTGAAGTCTGCTTTGTTAGATATTAGGATGGCAACACCAGTTTATTTCTTAGGGTCATTTGATTGGAAAATGTTTTTCCAACCCTTTACTCTGAGTCTGTGTCTGTCTTTGTGGTTGAGGTGTGTTTCTTGTAGGCAGCAGAAGAATGGCTTCTGTTTTTGTATCCATTTTGTTAGTGTGTGTCTTTTTATTGGTGAATTGAGTACATTGATATTAAATAATAATTAGTTATCACTGATAGATATTTCCTGTTATTTTTGGTGATAGCTTGTATGTATTTCCTTTCTCTGGGTTTTTCTTCTGTGGGAGTATCAATTTTTTGTGGTTTCATGGGTGTGTCTGGAATCCTTAGGTTGGAGTTTTTTCTTTAATTCTTTCTGAAGGACTGGATTTGTATATAGGTATTGTTTAAGTCTGACTTTTTCATGAAATATCTTGTTTACTCCATCTGTGGTGATTGATAGTTTTGCTGTGTTTAGTAGTCCAGGTTGGCAGCCATGCTTTTTTAGTGTCTGTATAACTTTTGACCAGGACCTTCTTGCTTTCATTGTTCCCATTGAATTGTCAGGTGTTATTCTGATGGGTCTGCCTTTATATGTGAGTTGGCCCTTTTCTTTTGCAGCTCTTAAAATTTATTCTTTGTTCTGTATGTTTTGTGGCTTGATTATTATTTGGCAAGTGGATTTTTGGGCAGGGGATCAAATCTATTTGGTGTCTTGTAAGCTTCTTGTATCTTTATAGGCATTTCCTTCTTTAGGTTGGGAAAGTTTTCTTTTACAATTTTATTGAATACATTATCTGTGCCTTTGCATTCGTCTCCTTCTTCTATTCCTATTATTTTCAGGTTAGGTCTTTTCGTGGTGACCCAGAGTTCCTGAACATATTGTGTTATGGTTTTTTTGTTTGTTTGTTTGTTTGTTTGTTTTAGTGTTTTCTTTGACTGATATATCTATTTTCGCTATTGAGTCTTCCACTTCAGAGATTTTCTCTTCCCTCTCTTGGATTCTGTTGGTTACACTTGTATCTGTAGTTCCAGCTCTTTTCTTCATATTTTAGAATTTATTTATATGAAAAGATTGAGGAGCCCTGAGAACTCTTGTTTCAAATATATAAGTGTGAATAATGGACATTTTACAGATCACTGCTCTCTGATGAAGTGCTAAAGGTCTTCAAGGCCCCTGAGGATAGAGAATTTGTTTTCTCTGAGGATAATCTCCCAGATACATTATCTATTCATAAGTGGTAAGCTCTAAACTTGTGTACTTACAAGTAACACCAAATGGGCTCAGCACGTTATATATAGGTAACGGTAAGAATTGTACAAGAGGAGTTAATGAATTCCAGTGAGAATGTAATGGGCTATGGGGCTTTGATAGAGTTTGATGTGAAAAGGGAGAAGTAAAATTTTATAACTGTATAGTACTCATGTATGAAATTATAAAAATATAGAAATAAATAAAAATATGTTTCTGTAAAAGACATATTTTCCAAAACCAATAAGAAAATATTGGTATTATTTTATAGTTTTCTGTTTTTCTACTTGACTTACTACAATATGTTGTTTGGTTGAAACATGAAAGGAAATTTATCTTCATGAAGCTGTTTTGACAGAAAAATGTGGCCACTGTAATGATACCAGGAAAGGGTCCTAGAGATACTTAGTATTTGGGGAAAGAACTAAAAGTGAGCAGAAATACATAACGACTTTGGTACCCCATCCCTGTTGAAATGGACTATCCAACTGTGGATTTTTTTTTGTTGTAGCACAACATCAAAAAGCCACTATAGTTTTTGGGTCACTGCCCCCTGATCACTTTGCTACCAGGCTAAAATTAGAAGAAATGACCAACTTAGTTATGGGAAAAGTTTCAAAGGATCTGGTTAAATGTTTATTCTGAATTTTATAAACCCATGACCTTACTGCTGGGTACCTAGTTTTAGTCAAATAATATTTTTCTCTACATTAAAAAAAACTCATTATATACGTGACTCTTTCTCAAAATTGGCCTTTCTTTCTTTTTCTGAGCAAGAATTTCTCAGAAATCAGAAGCTGGGTAGGGAGCGGCACTTCCTAAGGTTTGGAATAGAAAAGAAACCTTGAGTTCTAATAGATTCATTTAGAAAAGAATGAACTGAAGTTACCCTTGCCAAAAGCTACACAAAGTTCATTAGAAATCCTTAATTGAGACCAACACAAAGGATGAAGGATGTGAATGATACAGGCCTGGTTTTAATATCTTGAATTACCCATATGATTATTATCTTCTCTTTAAGTTGAGTTGGTGTGCAATAAAGCTGTCCCTGAAGGTTATGTGTTGTAGAGTTCAGTGATTTTTCAAATTGCCAGCATGAAATAATTAATTATAAGTATATAGAATGTTTTTGAAACGAATAACATGGGCAAGGGAAGATAAACATACTTAGCCTTCTGCCCTTACTGACTAGTCTTTTTGCATTTATCTTTTAGCATTGTTAATAAAAAGGCAATTGATGGACATTTGCAACTTTCCTTTTTACTTAAAATACATGCTATTTACCTTCTAACCAACCATATAAACAGCAATTTGTTTTGTTTTGTTTTTTAGCTTAACAAAGATACAGTATAATTTTTGAGCAGGATCTTATCTTGTGTGCATGAACAATGAGTTTAAAAACTGTTACAAGTGACTTTTATGGGATAGAGGGTTTCAGATGTTCCGGAAGACTTAGATCCTTCAAGGATGCTGTGTCTCCATTTCCTTCCTATTTCCCTCTTGAGGAAGGTGAGGTTTATGCTATCCCTCCTGGGAGAATAATTCTGTCATTTCCATTAGGAAGATGATTTATTAAGGAAGATGATTTATTAAGGGCAGTTCCTTTATTTAAGAGTCGGATCAAAAAAATCATCGTTGCAACGTGATGGTGTGCTTCCTTTGCAAACCCCTTCTGTGTTAATGTTGTAGTAATTATGTTGTCCTTAATCTGAGTCACAGACACCTCCCTGACCCCTGCTGTAACCTTATCGGTAACACAAAGCAGTGACTACTGTGCACTGGTGGTTTGTGGAAGTTGGGGGAGAGATTCAGGGAGTACAGCTCACAGGCTTTTCACTAGAGATCATTTAGCCTGTAATAGATACCCTAGGGCCATCGCACCGTAGCAGGAAGCCTAGGGGGTCAGGACTAAAGACTCGGTTGTTAAAATGAATTTCACTGCAGCTGGAAAATAAAGAAGGTGTATGTCAAAGCGTTTTGTTTCCAAGTACCATTATTTCTGCAAACCTCCCTGAGTCCTCACTGAATCTCATGGAACTTTTAACAGTTCAGGGTGTCTATTAAAAACTATATGTTTGCATCCCAGCAGGGGACAGTTTCCTCAAACCTACTGCAGGCCCTTGCTGGTCCGCCCCTCCCCCAGATGCTATTCACACCTTATTTTTAAGACAAGTAAATTTGTAGTCAGTCAGGAACCTGGTCATCAAGCAGCAGCTTGAATGGTGGCAAAGCAGTCATTCAAGTGGATACTTTCCTCAAAAAACAAAAGTGTGGCTTGGAGGAAGGAGCACCACTGAGAGGAGAAAGGTTTAGATTCCGGTCTTGGACTCATCTCAAGACAGCCACATGACACTAAGCAAACCACTAGCTCAGTTCTTCATCTCCAGTGAGATATCTGAGACAGCATGCTTTAAAGATTTTAGATGCCATAAACATTTTTTTAGACTATCTCTAGAACCCAGCTGAAAAGGTTTCAAGACAGATCCAAAGTTAAAGTAGCTATGATTTATTTTTGCCCTGAGGTTTGAGCCATACACAGGTACCATCTTTTCCAGAGGTGGACTGAACACTGCTTCATTTTTATGATATTTCAACCAGGTGTGGCCTCTAGCACTGAGAAAGACTGAATTTCCAACCTGTGTTTGCTTCTTTTCAGCTCTCTGACTTCAAGTAATTTACTTCAACCCTCTGCTCCTTGATTTTCTCATTTGCAAAATTAAGAAACTGAAGGAGATCAGTGTTTCTATAAAGGAGACCCATGATTGAGTCTGAGGAAAAGGTGAATATAAGGAGTGGTTGGTCCTGTCCCATCTCTGGCTGTTTTCCACAGTTAGTCGCATAGGTTGCTTAAATAGCCTTCCACCTGGCATAGCCTTGTCTGTGGTAGTGAACTTCATTCCAGTAAGGGCCCACTCATCCTGTCATTGACTAGTAGGAACAAATATCAGGTGTAGCTATGAAAAATGTCTCTAGCATATGCCAGATTCTGGAGGGGTACAGAGAGGATGAGTGTTATTAAATCCTTGGCTATTCATTGGTTGGTTTAGAAATAAGACAATGCTTTCACAATGGCCTGTCTCTAGGCACCTGCGGACGTTCATTCTAAGTGAGCAGCTACAACAGTCCCAGGGAGATTGCTGTGTTTGGTTCATGTAGTTTTAGAGGACCAAGCCCATGGTGTTATACATGACAGGCAAACACCCAAATGTGTCTGCATTCTATTTCAAGAAGTGACTTGCCTTCTCTCCCTCCTCTGATCTTCCATTCTTTCTCTCCACTACACAGTCCTCAATAAGTGATCTTTAAAGCCTAGCTTTGTCAACAAATTTTGAAAATCTTGCAAAGGACCTTTCATCATGGAGCCCATCTTAAGATGAAGCACATTTTGAGAAACATTGGGCTTCTGGAGCTCTGAAGTTTTCCCCAATCTTAAAATTCTGAAATAGTTAAATGATCTGAAATTTTTGTTTGTAGTAATTCCTAAGTTTGTTCCAATAAAAATACTATCCATTAGTGTCTCTAAAGCGTCAAAACCTGACAATAGTCTTTAAAAGTTTTATTTTAATCCAAAGGATATTAAATTGATAAGAGAATAAAAGAAATTCATATTCAATGTGTTGCATAGGGGTTCAGAGATTTTTATAGAAACGTATTTATGCATATCTTAAACTTAATTTTTATTGTGCTCTAGATGGCTTTAAACATTTTTCCTTTTTATTCTCTCTAAAGCCACCAGGAAGAGACAGCGTTGCAGCTTTCCAATTTCATCTGGACTCTATGCAAGCTGAAACTATTTTTTTTCTGATTTGAATAAAATACAAATAACTGTTATTATCTTATAAGTTCAAACTTTTAGTTTGAACTTCCTGTTTAGTTTATGGTTTCCACTCTGTTAAATTTGTTTGATTCCTTTCTACTTGTTTGCTTTCTGTTGAAATGATTTATAGTCCCAGCAATTATATTAGTGGGTTCTAGTGGAAAAACATGGAAAAATAGAGAAATGAAAAACTGCTATTTTTATAATAGGATGGCTTTTTTTGAATACTTCAAAAACTTCAGACTTCTTGAGTTTCCATTTCTGGTGAGATGTTTGAACAGCGATGGTTCTCAGTTTTGTAGGCAAGTCGCAGCTTACTTCATTCCCATACTTCTATAAAAATGTCCTTTCAACTATTTAAAATTAAATACCAGTTTAAAAAATGATTTGTAAAATTGACTTTATGTGTCTGTTTGTGTGTATATGTGTATAATATAAGTAATATTTGTGGGCCAAAGAGATGGCTCAGTTTGTAAAGTTGTCTGCTGCCAAGACTGATAATGTGAGTTCCATCCCAGGGACTCACTTGGTAAAAAGAGAGACCTTATTTTTACAAGCTGTTCTCTGATCACCATCATGCATCAACCTGCCTATACATATACATACACACATGAACACACATGCCACATTGAATGGATAATCAAAATTATTAGAAGTTAACAAAACACCTTCTCTTTTCTAAAAGGAGACAAAGGGGCTATGGTCCTGGGGCAAAGAAGAGGTGGCAGAAACAGGAGAGGGAAACTGAGGAAGAGAAGGGTGAGGAAACTGAGGTCATGATGTAACACATGAGAGAAGAATAAAAAAAGTTAAAAGAAAAACATCACTGCGTCAGGCTCCGATGTATTAGTCATTTTATTGGGATTTTAGAAAGAAGTTTAACTTATGGTAGAAAGTTCTCAGGTTGATTGGAGGGAACTTAAACATGAGGTGTGTGTGTGTGTGTGTGTGTGTGTGTGTGTGTGTGTGTGTGTGTGTGTGTGTGTATGTATGTGTGTTTAGAGGTGAGAGTCAGCAGGACTGGAAACTGGTTCCCTATACTACAATATGTCAGTATGTCAGCCTATGTTCATGTCTACCTCCTAGGGAAAACATACCTCAGCAAGGTTATTGCATAAATGTATGTTCCTTTGTTTTACTATTGGACATATTTCAGATTTGATAACAAAGGATTTGGTCTAATTTCAGGTCTTCTGGGAACAGGCTGGATATTGCCAAATTTCTTTAGAATGTTTCCCTAATCTTAACATTGAATTCCTGGCACAACCAGTGTATTTTCTGAAAAGCCAGGATCTGAACATCAAGGACATTCTTTGGGCAATTCATAGTGAACACAGTAAAATGACTTACAATGAGAACGTGGATAGTGAAATTGAAGAAGATTTTTGACATGAGTTAACTAGATTTTATACAATCTATTTAGGTAAGGTAATTATATTCATGATTATAATAATTTACTTTGATAATTGTTGTTGGTGTATTTTTATATACTTAGAGCTAAATATGAAGATTTCCCATAACATAGATCATGTGAATTTGGTTAAGCACAACCTATTTCTTCATCGTGTGCAAGACTAATAGCATAGAGCTTGCTGCTCTCTGTGTCTTCTCTAGCTATCCCTCCAGTGTGGGTTGATTGAAGTTCAATCACTTGGGTTGATTGAAGTTCCTGCCATGCTCACTGCTGACCCTTTTGCTTTCTCACTTTTCTCCTTGTAGTAGACCTGATGATCTGATGAGAATGTTGCCCTTGTGAGAAGTATGTATAATAGTGTGAAAGCATGCTTAGGTTATTTTTGATGTTCAAGGAAAGAATATTGTAAGTATAAACTCTAAATGTTTCACATACTAGATTATTTACTTTGGCAGGAACTGTGTAGCTTCTATGGCTCAGTTGCCTATTTAATGCATAAATTTTTTCCTTCACCTTACCAGTGCAAATGTGTTCTAACTCATACCTGGATGTTTTTACTGTTAGAGATTCAATACTTGCAAATGCTCTACAAGAAATGTCTGTCAAAAACCTAAAGTATATACATTTTTGTCATTTATAACAGCTGTTGGTCTGTGTGTGTGTGTGTGTGTGTGTGTGTGTGTGTGTGTATGTGCACACACACACACGTATATACTGAATATCCAGAATAATTTCTATGATCCAGCTTGGAAGTGTTTGATGGCACTGAATTTGTTCGTCAGATTTGTTCTCATTTCTAGGCCTTAAATAACCTCAAATCCTTTCCACTGTTCTTCATGGTCAATAATATCAGCTGAGATTTTGAGTACTGTCGCATACATCATTTCCATTGATTTCCTCAAAATTATATCTAATATGTAAGAGTTTGTGAAAATTTGCATTTAAATTAAGGAAATTGAGGGATTAGCAATTGTTTAGGAGCCCCAACAGCTACATAACTTTTATTATCTGTTCATTGCCATCTCTTTCTCTTTTTAGATGTAATATTTTTACAAAAGGAAGGGCTTTTAAGCTTAAGCATAGTTTGGTGTGATGAAATTGAACTAAACTTAATTAAATGTCTTATATTTAACCAGGTATACATATACCAGGAATTTTTTAATTTTTATGTTGTTGAAGGGTAAGATGAAAACAAGAGAGAATATTTTAGTTTTTTTTAAGTGCTTGAATTAGACCTTCATGCAGCTAGAAAATTTCTAGGCTCAGTTGAAAAAATTCTACTATTTTCTTAAGTATATTTGCCCTTTCTTGCTCCATTTCTAATTTCTACAGTTTTTATTTGCATTGCTCTTTCCCCCCATTAGCTATCCTGGATATTTTATGAATGAGCTCAGAAATTTGTAGTCACTTATTCATGGTTAAATGCCAAAAGAACACTGTCTCTTTTTAAATAGAAAGTGCACTTTCTCATGGGAAACATACTTCTACCTGAGAGGTACAATCTTGTTTTGTATGCTCTACCTTCTAAATGTTACCTTTCATGCTGTAATGAATTCAAGAGGAAACTCTACCCTTTCCTCTAAATGACTCATGATATAATGCCCTACAGATTAACAGTACAGTGTGACTAATAGTTCTCTTTCTTTTTGGTAAGGCTCTAAGCATTTCATCACATTCACTGGAATGGACCCACCACAGGCTACATAGCTCTTTCTAAAAATAGAATTTGTGAAAAGGATTGCTTCAAGATTCAGAAGTCTCATTCCAATCAAGTTATTAGGTTGGGGTATAAATCAAAATAGATGTTGTTGTACTCCAATGCTTTAGTGATATGTTAAGAGAGGGTAGTGACAAAAGCATAAGTTATTAACATCATTATGAAAGTATCAAAAGTACATATGAAAGTACATAATGCCTCTGAATTATCTCATGAGAAGAAGAAGCTACAAGCCTATTTATAAAATAAAACCACTTGCAGAAACATCAACTATTTTATATATTCTGGCTTTTAAAATTGTTTTATTAATTTTACGTTAAATATATACATTTTATCTTGACCTTATTCATCCACCTCCCACATCTTGAATATCCCCTCATTCCATATCCATACAGTTTTGTGCCCTTATTTATTTTTCTTTTTAAAATAAAAATCTATTAGGTCTAATTAGTGCTATATAAATACTTTTGGGTGAATGCAGCCATCCACTGGAGTATGTTAGACTTACCAGGAGCCACATCCATAGAGAAAATGAACTCTCTTAACCACTGTTGGTTACCTTTCTCCTTCATGCTGGGACTTTGTCTGGCTTGATCTAGTGTAGGTCGGTGAATGCTGTCACAGCCACTGTGAATTCATGTTTGCAACTGCCCTGTTGTGTCCAGAAAACAGTTTTGTTGTAATCAGCCATTGCTTTTGTCTCTTATGATCCTTATTTTCTGAAATGATCTCTGAGTCTTTGGAAAAGTGTGTGATATGGATGTCCCATTTTCTCTAAACAGTAACCACTTGTGAACCTTTGTGTTAAATTCTATGTAGTGATAAAAGAAACTTCTCTGAAAATAGTTGAGAGATGCACTAATCAATGAGCATAATGAAATGTAGTCGGGGGTGGGTTTAATATTCTGCCCCATAAGCAGAACAGTGTATTAGGTTCTTCCCTAGGGCCTATGGCCTGTATAGCCACAGGCTACTGCCCCCAGCAGCTGTGCCAGGTAGGGTTCCTTTTTGTGAAATGAGGCCTTTAATCCAATCAGAGATTGGTTACTCCCACTACTTTGTGCCACTATCACATCAATGGGTTTATCTTGCCAAGAAAGATATTCTATGTCACACCATTCACAACTGGGCAGGACCAATAATTGCTTTTCTTTTTCAACAGTTTATATAGCTACTTCCCACACTCTGAAAGTCAGCCAGCAGAGATGAAGTATCCAAGTTAATACCAGCTTGATTTGACTGTGTTTTATGGCTCAGGTAACTCACATTTGTTTATGATAAGGAAATATGTTGAAACATTGCCTGGTAGCCACAGGTTTGTAATTCAAATAAAGAAAGTAGGAGAATCATGAGCTCACTGCCAGCCTGTGCAGATTAGTGAGGTCTTGAAAAAAAAATAAAGGAGATGGTAGAGGGGCTGAGGATGTAAATAAATGCTAGAGTAGCTTCCAGAGATTACAAAAAGCTGTTGGTTCAAGCTCTAGTATGAAAAAAAGAAATAAAACCAAACCTGCTTTTGTAACTGACCACATCTTTTCTTTCTTTCTTTTTTCTTTTTACAGTTCATGGTTTTTATTTTATTTTATTTTTATTTATAAAATAAAGTTTTTTTTTTTTAATGCGTGTATCCCTTTGCTCCTCCTCCTCTCCCTCCTCCCAATCTCTCCCAGTTATTCTTCATCCTTCCCCTCCCCATCCCATCCCCCCAAAAGGCAAGAAGTCCCAAGGTGGGTCAGCTCAGTGTGGTACATCCACTCCAGGCAAGTCCAATTTCCTCATCCTAATATCAAGACTGGGTTAGGTGTTCCTCTGAAGGGAATGGGCTCCCAGGTGCCAGCCCATGTACAAAAACACTGATAATTCACCTGTATTCATTTTTCACAAGTAAACAGCAGTGAAGGAATGAGAATTATATCCAAATATAAGATGTATGTAACTCTGGATTGTCCCAGTTATAGTGAACAATATATCAAACAGTTGTCATTTATATGGGATGGAAAATTTTGTAACAGAATGACAAAAGATGACAATTATGATGTTTTTCTATTAAAAACAATAGGTAGGGGTGTTCCTGTTCCTCTTAATATATCTGGAAAATGATTTCTATTTATCAGGAAGAATTTGGAAATGTCTTTGAAAAGTTGATAATTTCAGAATGTCAATTGCTTGTTAGTAGATTGTACCCTTTTAAAACAATGGAAGCCTTCAGGAAATGGATTTGTCAAAAAGGAAAGCCCTACCTGTCCCCTCCCTTTTCATGAGGTCCTTGGGAAGGGCGAGGACAGGAAGAGAAATGACAGGTATTCACAGTATCTGCCAGAATGGAATATAAAATTGAACACTATGTTCATATCTGAGCATGAGTAGTAAAAGTTCTACTATATTTGACCTTTAGAGGAAAAGATAAGAGAAGCCAGATTAGTTAGCTCTTGTGCAGTATGGCAGAGTTCCCACACCTTTGTTTTGAGATATACCAACAGCAGACTGGAAGCAGTTGCTGGTAGTTCTTGCTTTGATTACCTTAAAATATTAGGCATTCTTCTTTTTTTCATTTCAAAATCACTGTTTTACTTGCACATATATACACACACATACACAGACACACACATACACACTCAAACACATACACACACATGCACACACATATACACACACACACACACACATACACACACTCCTTAAAGCTATCCTTGTCAGTAAAAGATGGTTAGCAAGTATCCAGCCTGTATTATAAACTGTACTCAGCTCAGAACCAACATATTTGTGTGTAAGTCTGAGAACTGTCATTTATTAACTTTGGGATGTGATGGCATCTTTCTTTGTTGGATTCTTACCTGCAGCATAGCAATAATGCTTTGATATGTATAAGAAAGCACTCTATGTAGTCAATAGTTGTACCTGTTCATTATAATTGGGCACAAAAATGCAATCAAAGTATGTCATGAAATCCCAGTTTGTTTATCTAATAAGAAAGGCGGCAAAAACATCTGTGGTTCTCAAGAGTTCACAAAGGCTTAGAAGCCTTTGTCTATGATGAAAGTAGTGTTTCAAACTGTGGCAAATCACTTAACATAGTTACAGAATGTATCTAAAGAAACAATACCCACATACCCAATTTTAGCTGCACTAACTTCTTTTTTGCTGGGGAAAACTTTATTTTTCTAGTTTAAGTTATGATAACTATGCTTTTACATTTATTGGGTTAATATTTAATTTTTGCCAATCCAAGTTTATCTCTTTCTCATTTCTCTCTTCATTTCTTGGAAATTATTTGGATCTCAAGAGTGAGTTTATATGCCATCTTGTCTTTAAGGATATGTATTTGTTTCCTCAAAAGATTTATAAAATCTGTTTAAAGTTACTCAGCAACTAAGAAAAGAGTGTGATAAATGAAAAACATAGTAATTGGAGATTAAATACAAGTTACCTCAATGTGAAGTCTACATACTCTCATATGAGTCTTGGGGCTTTGGACATGGCTACATATGACATTGAGAGATCCCAGCAGTTGATCCCTTAAGATGAACCTTGCTTGAGGAGAGTGTTCATTGGAGGGTCCATGGAAAGAGAAACTTTACTCTGACATCTTTGGGGTGTCCCTAGAGACGACAGAATGCAGAAATAACTATGGTGACAGAGGCAGCAGGGGTTGTAAGAATGGCACAGGTATTAACTTGGGGAACACAACCAGATGGAAATAGCAGTGGGAACTTCTTCCTGAGGACATGAGAACAGTTCATCAAAATGGCTGTATAACTTGTGAGATCCAAACCAGAATCAGCCAGACAGGCAAAGGAGACCCTCATATAATTTAATATATTTATGATTCTTCCAAATGGAGCAGTGACTTTCAATTGTAGCAGAACTTTCCCTCCAAGGAACACTGGCAATAACAGGAAGAAAACTAGCTAGTTGTCACAGATGGGTTGAGTATTGTGCTATAGTTGCCTCCTGTTTAATGGATGTAGATGCTGCTACATTTCCTACAGAAAGAAAAGCTCCAACAAAGAATTGTATGACACAAAATGTCAACAGTGTGAGGGAAAGAAACAATGAACCAGCAGAAAGTGTTTGTAATGGTCAATGTTTTACAAATAGGACTAAAGTCATGGGAGTTTTTTGAAATAAAGAATAAATTTTGTGCCTATATTAGACACAAAGTCAACAAGTTGTCAATCCAAACTTGAATTTTTATTTAAGTAAAACTTAATTACATCATTTTTCCTCTCCATTTCCTCTCTTCTCCCCTCCCATGTCTGCCCCCACCCTCTTCCAGATTTAGTCTCTTCTTTAACTATTGTTAGAAATAAAAGCAAATGAATAAATAAACATACAACTTCTGTTTACTTAACTTAAAAGGAAACAAAGAAAAATTAATTAGTGATCAGTGCATGCTTTGTGACTTCCCAAACAATCAGATAAATTGTGGCTACCCGTCAGGATTACCTGTGGTGATGTGTGGGGTTTTTCATTGAGCAGTTCAGATATAGAGTTAAAACTTCATATGTTTCAAGAGATCTAGATAATTTTTTTTCAGTGTTAAAAAGCACAGTTTCTGGTACATTAAGAAAGTCAGTCTGGGGGCTGGAGCAATGCCTCAGCAGTTAAGGGTACTTCCTGTCCTTGCAGAGGACCCTAACCCGTTCCTATCACACAGGTGGCTACTCACAACTGTTTAGAACTCTAGATCTAAGAGACTCAATGCTCTCCTCTGGCCTCAGCAAAAACTAGGCATGCATGTGGTTCACAGGTGGGCAAACACACACATAAAATAATAAAAAATAAATCTTTAGAAAGGAAAGTTGACTTAATTGATGTCATCCTCTGCTCCTTACAGTCTCATTGTTCAGTGATTCTCATGGGTGAATTGCTTCTGGATATTTGCATGTAGAAGCAAATAATGTTCTCCTACATTCTGTATTTATTCAGAGTCTAGGTTTAAACAAGAACCATGGTGCCTTTGGAATGTTTTGTTCTTTCTTCTTCATTTTTAAAATTTTAATTGGATTCTTAAATTTAAACTTTTTTTTAACAGATATAAAAAATGAAATTCACATATATGAATGGGATAACATGAAATGATTATATATATGTAATGTCATATTAAGCATGTCAGTATTTTTGGATATCTTTAACATTTTAAAAATATTTCTAAAAATTTTAACATTTTTAATGTTGAAAGCTTTTAATGAACTCTTTTCTCCTGCTTGCTTTTAATGATGTGTGCCCAAGTAGACTTGCTGAGAAACTCAGCCAATGTTCCTGATAAATCTGAAAAAGCCATTTGAAATATTTCCTCTTTTACCCTTTTAGCCTCCTCCTGACCCCTCTCTCAAACCACATTGATATTTTTTAAATAACATTACTGCTGAGGAAATGGAGTGTAGAGATGAAAGGCTCAAGATCGCACAGGAAATCAGAGGCTGACTGAGATCATATTCCCAGAAACCAGTTTAGAAATCCTACCTAAGCAGTCCATACAGAATTTTGTAAGTGCAACCCATGCCAAAGCAGGTTTCTAATGAGAGAAACCTCAGGCTCGTTTGCTCATTTGAAGGAAATACACTCAGAGCTGTATCCAGGCACACAGAAAGACACGACTCTTTATTTTTATTCCCTCCATTGTTTTGCTTTTGGTTTCTGCAAAATGTTCAAGGCAATATCCACTAGATAAAAATGAGCACAAGATTTGACTTTTCCTGAATGCATGCAGGGATACTATTTTCTTCTATTATTTTGTTGTTCTACTTCTAGGGTTTTCTTTTCATCCCATCTTCAGAAAAGACTTATTCCTTAATATTAGAAATGACTCAAAATTACTGAGAGACATGTTAAGCATTTTGAAAAGAAATATTTTCAGTTTTGTTATTGACTCTGAAGAAGCACACTCAGATTGCTTCATGGCCTCTTCATCTGCATGGAGAAAAGGACTAAGATGAATGAAGGCTTTCCTGAAAAGTGTTGATGACAAGTTTATTGGGAAATGTGAATATGGAAATGGTAATCATTTGTGACTCTCAAAATAATGAAGACAGTGAAAAAACATTACTATGTCTCAAAGTTTTGCTTTTGCAATAAAGAGTGAAAATAGAATAAAGAAGAAAGTAGACATCAATTTTATGTGTTCCAGATAACAAACAAACAAGAAAAAAAGCCAAGCATGCCCAAGCTGCAAACCACAACCACTGGACTGACCCTTCGGATCCCACTCCAACTATAGGAACACCTGACTCACTCTTGAGGGAGGGGGAACAAAACTGGATTTGCCAGGAGTGGAGACTGATCCAAGCATTATTGGGTCAGTGGGACCATAGGACTGTCTGCTGCCTGCCCAGGGAGGGGATGGGGAGTTGTGGAGAAGAAAAAAATGACTTGATGTGGTGGGAGGGGGAAGGCACCTTGAATAAGGATATACAGGGATAGAAAAAAAAATTCAGAGGGAAAGCTGAACACAAAGTAAATATATGTGTAGCAATCTTATTTGCATTATCACCCTTGATAAGTCATGTTTATGATTTTTATCTTCTTTATAGCTATTGTTAACTTCTCAGCATTTTAAATTCATTTTACTGTTTTTCTTGATAAATACAAAATAAATAAAGAAGAAGGAAAAAGAAAAGAATTTTTTTAAAGATTTATTTATTTATTTTTATTTTATGTACAGTGATGTTTTGCCCTGAAGCTAGAGTTATAGACAGTTGTGAACTACCATGTGGGTGCTGGGAATTGATCCCTGGTCCTCTGGAAGAGCAGTTAGTACTCTTAACTGCTGAGCCATCTCTCCAGTCCCTCCAGACGAATTTTTTTACCTCATGACCACAGAAGAGTTAGACAGAATCCTAAGAAATAAAATTCAAGCTGTAAACCTTCTATGAATTATTTAAAAACTCCATATTTTAAGTAGTGACTCTAGAAAATTGGTATCAAATCAGTATAATTTATTGTCAAATGCTGAAGGTGGTTATACATGTCAGAAATATTTGGTTTTTACTCTTGACTCTGGGAATAATGAATAGACCAGAGCATGAAGAATCATAGACTGTACCAAGCTGTACTCCTATGTAGACTTCACCAATTGAGTGTGACCATGGAGGTTTCTCAAACTCTGTTCTCAATTTCCAAACAGGAGAAGACACAGGTAGAATCATATGTGTGTTATTTGGCTTAAGGAAATTTTATAGTCTCCTGAGTTAATTTTTTCATCTATAAAATATCAGGATGATAATATTCACCAAAACAGTAGAGGTAAGAACTTACAACAGTGAGACATGTGAAATGTAGCACACAATAGACACCCAAGAAAGTAACTGATTTAAGCTTCTTTAATATCATGGATTTAGTAATAAAAATCTAACTCAGTAGGAACATTTTTCAAGAGGATGAGTCAAAGCCTTCTATGGTACCAGTAGCCTGGACTATGGATAATCACAGTCCTAAAGAAAATGAGTTCTGTAAAATCATAGTGGTGTTTCTTGGAGACAATATTCCTCTCTACAGAGCACAATGACTGTTATTCTTGTTTTTCATCAGGAGTGTACATTCAAGTGAAGAATTTTCAACAAGCATCTGGAAGTTCTGTGCTCAGTCTCGATTTATTGGACTACATAGAGTCTTAGACTATTCCATTTATGCCTGGATATGATCTTCTGTGGGTATTATGAAGGTAAACACAGCTACTGTGGGTTCATAACTAATAGAGACATGTCTTATGCAGGAGATGGCATTACATTTCTCTCCATCCTGTAGCTTTTAATTCTTTCTACCTCATCTTCTGAGATGTTATCAGAGATTTGATGTGATGTGATAAGATGTGTAGTGTTAATAATCATATACCATTCAGGCTGATTACTCTGTCTCTTATTCTTAATGCTTTGACTAATTATGTATCTCTGTGTTGACTGCTGCCTACTGGATATAAGCATAAATATTTAGAAGGTATTTTTGACAGAATGACCATTCACATATGTGAATATATATACTTCCAAAATTTATGTCTTATGTCTTCCAGATACAATAAGATTAATACAGACATGAACTCAGAGACTGTGCCAGTATATATAGGAGCTACACAGGTTCAAACCAGACAAAAATTTAGTTCTACTTCCCACTTCTAAACAAGAAGAAATTTACAGTAGCTACTTGGTTAGAAAGAAAAAATTAGTTTCATCCAGTCCAGCGACGCATAAGCATATTAAGCACTTCAATGTGTATTCTATGCCTGGGGGTTTTTAGCCAATATAAAATGAACATGGCTGGTTCACAGCTGGCTAAGACCAGACCAAATAGAGACCATAGTTTCCAAAACCCAGTCAGGGGACACAGCCCTTGGAACCCCATCCCATCCAGCTCCACTCTAAAGATAAGCCAGCAGGAAAGCCACTTGTAAGCCCAAATACCCAGCAAACCCCAGCCTGTGGAAGATCCCAGTGTCAAAACCCCTCCCCAACCCACATTATCACACAGTAACTCCAGCAACTTCTGTGACAATGGGAAACCCATAGATCCCTGGTCCATAGCTAAATAAGAGTGGACCAAAAACCCAGATTGGACCAAGAGAAGTTTTCTGAGACACAGACACACCCAGAACAGATTGCACCAAAATTAGCTATCTGAGATTCAGACAGAACCAATGGGCAGACATCAGTGCAAGAATACATATAAGAACCTAAAGAACAACATGGCACTATCATGAGAATCTGGTGGTTCTACAACATCAAGACCTGAGCATGGCAATGCAGAAGAAGCATAGGAAAGTGACCTTAAAAACAACTTTATGACAATAATAGAAGCCTTAAAAAAGGACATAAAAATTACCTTAAAGAAATAGAAAAAAAATACAAACCAAAAATTGGAATAGATTAGCACATACCAGAAAGAAAATAAAGAAAAGCAAGAAAAAGAAAACAAACACATGAAGGAAACACTTCAAGATTTAAAAAGTGAAATAGAAGCAATAAAGAAGACATAAACCAAGGCAATGCTGGAAATAGAAAACCTAGGGAAACAAACCAGAACTACAGATGCACGATTAACCAACAGAATGCAAGAGATAGAAGAGAAAATCTCTGGAGTGGAAGATTCAATAGTGGAGATAGATAAATCAGTCAAAGAACACTAAGACCAAAAACACTAAGACTAAAAATGACATAACACAAAACATCCAAGAAATATGGGACACAATGGAAAGACCAAACCTGCGAGTAATTGGAATTGAAGAAGAAGAAAATCAGCTCAAAGGCTCATAAAATATATTTAACAAAATCATAGGAGAAAACTTTTCCAACCTAAAGAAGGAAATGCCTATCAAGATACAAGAAGTTTACAGAATACCAAATAGAACTCCAAAAAAGTCTCCTTGTCACATAATAATCAAGCCACTAAACCTACAGAACAAAGAAAAAATACTAAGAGCTGCAAAGGAAAAGGTCAAATTACCTAGAAAAGCAGACCCATCAGAATAACACCAGATTACTCAATGGAAACAAAGAAAGGAAGAAGGTCTGATATTCAGACACAAAAAGACCATGGCTACCAGCCCAGACTACTATACTCAGCAAAACTACCACTCACCAGAGATGGAGTAAACAAGGTATTTTATAACAAAACCAGATTTAAACAATACCTATCTACAAATTTTTTTCTGACCTTGAAACAACAATACTCAATTTCATATGGTATAGCAGGAAACCCAGGATTGCCAAAACAATCCTGCTCAATAAAAGAACTTCAGGATGCATCATAATCCCTGACTTCAAGCTATGCTACAGAGCTAAAGTAATAAAAACAGCCTGATACTGGCATAAAAACAGACTTGTGAATCAATGGATTCGAATCGATGACCCCAGTCCTAATCCACACATCTATGAACATCTGATTTTTGACATAAAGGCCAGAAATATTCTACGGAAAAAGATAGTATTTTCAACAAATGGTTCTGGCATAACTGGATAGTAGTATGTAGAAGAATGCAAATAGATCCATATCTACCACCCTGTACAAAACTCAAGTCCAAGTGAATGAAAGACCTCAATGTAAATCCAGCTACAGTGAACTTGATAGAAAAGGAAGTGGGACATAACCTGCAATGCATTGGCACAGGTGACTACTTCCTAAATATAACAACAGTAGCACAGACACTAAGAACAACAATTAACAAATGAGACCTCCTGAAACATAGAAGCTTTTGAAAGGCCAAGGACACAGTCAAGAAGACATCTTCTCTTATCTCTTAGTCTGTGAAACTGACACACAGTTTATATATCATTGAAAACATTTATGGCTGTGAAGTTCCTGGGTTATCTTGTTGAAGCCATCACTGTTTACTGTTAAGCTCAAAGATAATTACATACTTACTATTGTTAATGTACATGAGGTATCTTCAAAAATTCAGATCAGGGAACTGATCTGTACAAAATATTGGTGCAGATCTGTTCTGAGTTTGCATGCTTATCTGTGAACATTTGATTTTATCTTTTCAATAGTAGACTTAGTAAAAGTGTTATTAGAGTTGGCTGTTTAAATTAGTCACAGCATGAGAAGGTATAAACACCCGATATATTTTGCAGGATGTAATTTTCACAAATGTTTATGCTCCCTGTGTTGCCTAGGGAGAACATCTTTGGAGATGTTGTGAGACTCCTACTTTGGTGTGACCAATCAAATTTAAGAGAAATCTAGATATCATTTGGAAGAGTCTAGGAATGAAGCAAGACATAAATAATGTAGAAAACTTTAGACTTCATATTTTTATCAGATATTGTAGCTGAATAATTTTTTCCCATTTATATTGCTGCTGAATTCCAAAATTTTAGTAGGACCAATTTGGTTTCTTAATACAGACATTCTTTATTTAAAGAGGTCATTATGTGATTTTTCCTTCAAGACAATTTAAGACTGCCATGTGTGGAGCTGGTGGGTGGTCATTGTGTAAAGATCCTCACCACCAATCTCTATCGCATTTGATCCCTGGAACCCACAGGGTAGAAGGAGATATGCACTTGCATAAGCTGTACTCTGACCTCTGCATGTATCCTGTAGAGTGTGTGTGTGTGTGTGTGTGTGTGTGTGTGTGTGTGTAGTGTGTGTGCATGTGCACATATTGTGATAAAAAAATCATGGCCTTGCTATTAAAGTGGTCACCATGTTTGCCAACAGTAATGTCAAGAGCACCTTCACAGCTTATTGTCTATTTGCTTGTGGGACAAGAACAGAGGCTATTTAAGAGGCCAACTTCAGAGAGTCCTGTGGTGTTGGGGTTGAAGCAATGTAGGGCTGAACTGAGTGCCAGCTATTGAGACTGTGAAGTGTAACTTTAGCTTGCATAAATTCTTGGTGGAGAATATGGCATAAGAAAAAGGGTTATGGTTGTATAACAATGATTATCTTTGGTTTCGAAACGTTTACTTACAAAATGATCTTCAGGGCCATGTAATCACTATGAAATTATAGAGTGTAACTTTCCAATCAGGCTGTATATGATCATCAAAGCAAAGAAAGGAGTGCAGTCAGTTGACTCAGTGAGCCATGCTTATAGAAAAAGAGGATTCTAGCAATAGCTTATCTTACTGACTCCAAGTTGACAGTTAAATCACAAAATTTCCATGTGTCCCAGTTTTTCAGCTGCAAAATCAACATAGTAATATGAGTTTGTGGCCCAGAAGATCCTCTCAATGGAAGACTAAGAATTTCTTTTCTTAGGCTTTTTCATTCTTAAAGAAGAAACAGCTCTCTAAAGACACAATAGTGTCATGGCATTGTTCTCAGTCCACAAACTATGTTACTTTGTTTTCTATGATATTTTATGTGAATTTTGCATCACATTTCTTCATAACTGGCACTATATATTGTCTCTGGTTCTTAGTATAGAATGTGCCTTGTTAAAATGTTTAATAGTAAAATAATAGTGGCAACAAATATCTGTGAGTTGTTCTGCATTAGTGCATTAGGTGATAAGTATTTTATGTGTGTTAATTTTTTTATTCCTAAAGATTATTGTGAATCATTTTGCCAGACTAATATTACAGTTTCTAGTTTTGTAGATAAAAAAAAATTGGTTTTGAGGACATGAGAAGCCAATTATGTCCTCTGATAGCATCTAATGCAAGGATGAAGATTATCTCTGATTCCAAGGCCAATGTTCTTGTCTATCTAGTGGCAAAAAATTATATTTAGAAATCTGAATGATCAGCTGGGTAGAATGCAAACATCATGATGGGTTTTATCTCAGTGTACGTGCTGTTTTTATATGAAGTACCAGGCCACAAGCATGGCTGGAGTTATGACCAATTGTAGACACAGCAAGAAAGCAGCTATCTGTATCAGAAGAAAACCACTCTACTGACACTTTGATTTTGAACCTCCAGCCTCTCAAGCTGTGAGAAAAGTCTGAGGAAAGCTTCAGACTAGGACAATATCAGGTTTTTTTCCCTAATGTTTCTAATTAGAAACCTTGTTTCATCCTACCTGTGACAGATTATTTTTGTTTAGCAAATATTTGCCCTCTTCATCTCTATGGAGGGACATGGGTCTCTGTTACACTTTTTTACATGACCACGTGATCAAGTTTAGCCAATGAGCTTTTAGGATATGGAAGAAAAGAAATGTGTTTGCATACTAGCTTTGCCTTTTTTGACCTTGAACTTTTGTCTTAGAAGAAAGCTAAATTGAGTACATCTTGCTGCTTCAAACAGGAGCCCAGCTTGCCTCAGCCATCTTACAGTAGATTCTCAGACCTGCAAAGTACATTTTTGTTTCTCCATATTACATATATTTGAGATGGACATTTATTTTTGTATGTAAACAACATTGTTGTTTCCATAGATGATGGTAATATTATTTTATTCTGTTATATCAATGTCCATATAATATCTAGGTTAGTTTATACAACTAAAATTTCCTTAAATATATTTTGTTTGATTTGGGAAGAACTTTCTCCCCTAAATATTCTTTATACCCTAGAGTTTAATTTAAAGATTCACTAAAGTTTAATGGTCTCCTGGAATCTCTTTCTAAAGGAAAGCTTGAAGAACGTAGGTTCTAAATACTAAGTTAATGACTATCATAGTTTTGTGTAGTTGTTAAGTCAATTCAACCATTTAGAACCTGTAGGAGAAAAGGATGGATGAAGATAGGCATTGAAGAGTATAAAAAGAGAAAATGAGCAACAGTTAAGGTAGGTTTTATAGTCTTTCCTCCTTTGGTGGATAACTAAGGATCCAGCATCAGCAGGAGGAATTTATATACCATGATAATTTGCATCTAAGCAAATGTGTTCCAACACTCATTATGACTTGAATCATAGCCCTTTCCAAATCCATATATTAAAGTTCTAATTGCCAAAACTTCAGAGAGGAACTTCACATGAATACATGTAGCATAGGCAAGAAGAAATCCCAATACAATGGAAGTGGTCCTTAATCCAACATAATAAATATCTTCTATAAAAGAACAGTGTGATAAAAATGGATGCACACTTCATGTAAGCATGAATGCAGAAGAGGGGACCACTTAAGACAAGAAACTTACATCCAACCATCAGAGGCCAGAAGGGAGGCACAGCCTCAGACAGAAAACAATTAACACCCCTGTTTCAGATTTCTGACCCTAAGTACTTCAAGAAAGTGAATGTGTTACTTTGAAACTCACATGGCCATAAAATCCACTGACTTCTGTAACATTAATATAGAATCCCCAGTCCCACAAACTGCAAATTTCAGCATTGGGAATTCATGTATTAAAGTTATTGTATACAAATTTCACACAAAATAATATGGTTTCCTATGGTAGAAAATGAATAAGAATTTTTTAAAAACTTGTTCTTCATTTATTAAACACAGGAAGTATGATAGCCCATTTGAAACAAACACCCCTACAAAGTTCCCAGGTGCATAGCTATAGCTATAAGCTACATCGGTTTACCTGCTTCTTTCTTTCTTTATATTATTATGAATAAGAATTTTTTTAAAGAAAAACTAGAAGTGAGAATACCTGCATTCTCAGCTGTATAGTAGTTATAAGAAGTAAATCCTTATTAAACTACTTTGAGCTTTGTTATTATAATTTGTGCATTTACTTATATGCATGCTGATATTTACTGAAAAATATTGATTGGGAAAAGCAATGAAGAAAGAGGTTGAAATTGCCATAGAAGCAACAGCTTACACTGTTAAGAAGTTCCCGAGAAGATGTGTGGGACCTCGTTTATAATGCAGAGTAGTGCTGGGTTCAGCTGAGAAGATGGATGCTTCTTGCTAGTCTGGCAGAAACTAGATACAAAAGCTTGTGAAAATTTATCCATCATGACTTCATTAGAGTTCTCTTCTTTATCTTGAGTAAAAACTGAGTTTACTATTTCAAAAATATTGCTTTTGGCAAATTTTTGCATTTTTTTTAAAAAATTGATATAAAACACTATCTATGTTTCTGGTAAAGCCAGAAAGCCCTCATGTCTATATGACACAATTTCAGTTGCCATGGGTAACTGAATGTTTACTAGAGAAAATATTACCAGTTAATAATAGCCTGTGTGGAAATAATAGCCACTGCTAGGATTTCAGATTTACACACCATCAATTTCCAATTTGCTGAAATAGGTGCAATTTGCTTTCTAAGCTTGCAGGCATGACTTTTTCCAGGCCTCTATGATCCTTCCACAGTACTGTGCACCACAGATCCACAGATGCCCTCATTCTCATGCACTTCTAAAGAATGTTCAGTTTGTCCCCAACAATTATCAAGGCAAACTGTTATGTTAGAGCTTTGTACTAACTTCAATGATAGGGATAATAAATGTGTTAAAGGGCTAATTTTTTAGCCCTTACTACTTATTTTATTTCATTAATAGCGAACTCTCAAAGGCATATTTGCAGAAAATTCATGCTCCTTCTTAGGCTCAGCACTTTCCCAATATCTTGTTCCCAAAGAATGAACCAAGAAGCAGATCTGAACAATTTTGTGAGAAAGCATGTCTATGCATAACAAAAATGATCTTTAGACAATGAAGCTCACTCCCTTCCTGAGTCTGGACTATTTATGCATACATTAATTTACTTTTTCTATTAGTATTTTATTCATTCATTCAGCAGTTATTTCTTTAAAGAATCACTAGCCTAGTGCCTAGGGGTGCAGACTCTGACACTATGTCTTCTTTTCAATGATTCTTCCCTACATAGCATCAGATCGCAGACTGACTGCCACAGAGTGCAACTCAGGAGGACAGAGTTCATGACTTAAATTATATACCCTCCTTTAGCCTCCTTCCACTTAGGCTATAAGAGGTTATGTGCAGGCATGGGGGTGGGCGGACTGATGCTTAGGCTTGGCAGAGGAAAATATCCCCTCTAACATCATGGAAACAAATAGCACCCTTGAGAGCTTTGCTTTATGCTTCCAGACAAAATCTGCAGAAACATTCAGCTACCATGGCAACCCATTCTATCACATATTCCCTAGATCTACAAGCATGGAAAACCCTGAGTCAACCACTTCGACTTTATATAGGAATGAAATATATTCCTATATGGACTATTTGGAATATGGGATGATAGGTAGAGGCTGACTATGGGGAGTGGATCTTTATTTTTAAGCCAGTGCTTATTAATACACAGTGAACATAAGAATGTGTAGGCAGGAGAGGAAAGTTACCATATAAAAAGCATTTTTTTTTCAGTCTCACACCTAGAGATTGTAATCCAATATTTCCTAAAGTAGAGCTCAGGACCAGTACTTTAATAAGCTTTCCAGCCCATCTGACTGATTGTGCACCCTTAGTCACATGCAGACCAAAAAAAAGACCCTAGCATTTCATATCAAATCTGAGTAGGAGGGAGGCAAAGCGCAGACACTGAGAGGTGTGAGACATCAGTTTGAAAGATGTTCCTTCTGATAGAGGAGAAGCCTGATGTAGCAGCACTAGATGTAGAAAGGGAGAGTTCTATCTGGAGAGATGATGGAATTACAGAATCAAAGAAGCCTATAGAAAGATGATGAGGAGGAAGTCAAGGGCTATAAGCATGGCTCTCCACCTTACTAGTAAAGAGATACATTAATGACGGACCTGGACTGTGTGAACTGTCCTCCAGCTCAGCACCCAGCTATGCCTTCAAGGGTCTTCAATAGGGAGTAATGTGAATGAAGATGAGTATCACCTGGGCTTGTGTGAGATAATATGCTGATACCAGATTGTTTTAAAGTTTATTGTTTTTAGTGTATTCTTTTAATTTCTAAAGACATTGCAACACATTTTACCAGAAATCAGTGTTTGGATGGATAGGAAAAAACAGTAAAGGCCAGGTGTGGTTAGTATGCCAGAAATTAATTATGCTTATTTGGGCCTGTCAAATCAGGCCCTCTGCCTTAAAACTACTTATTCCTAAGTAGTGTGTCCTAACAAATAAATTGAATTGGGATTTTTTTTTTTTTAATATTCCTTGGTGGATCCAACTATTCCCAGTTAGAGTTAAAATGAGCAAAAGAAATCCTTCTGTGGTGGCCACAGAGCCAGGAAGCATGATGGCCAAATGAGTAGCATGAATGCTGATGCTGATCTATGGTGCACTCAGCAGGCTGAGTGAGGATACAGCATTAGGGGTGAGGGTACTCTGAAATAGGAAAGCCATACTCTAGAAAGTTTCTTTTCTTTTTTTTCTCTCTTTTTTATTTTTTGCACAAGAAATAGTGAACATCTGTATTTTTGTACTAAAGATATATTCGTTATCATTTACTTGGAGATAATATTCAGGGGAGATATTGAGTAACCTGTGTCCTCCCCAAGACCAGCAGTGGATTTTGCCATCACCTGGGTCATTCACCAAACCTGTGGTACCATGTAGAGCAGGATGTATGAGATTGCTCTTAAAATTTATTGCACCTTGAAACTTGTTTTATAATTTCTTGCTAAATAAATTAATTTTAAGCTAATTAGGGCCAATGATACAGAAAGCAGTATTGGAAAGTGCATGTCTTATACAAGTGAGTAAATAAATGGTTAGTTTCAAAATAGACACCTTGGCTTGTTCAGATTTATAATAAACATATATTCCATTTTGGTACTTTGTATGTAGAGCAGGCTTTGGATTTCTGTGAACCACAGGTATATTTATCTGTCCCTTTCTTAGCATATTATCTATCAGGGTTTTTCAGTTGCTAGAAAACAGATCACAAATTCTTTTATGTAAATTTACAGAAAAAGCTCACCAATGCCCATGTTGACAGGGACCTCTGAACAGATGCAGTTGTTAGAAAGTAGTTCCCCAGTGATTGACATATGTCAAGAAAATAAAACTGATAGTTAAATTTACTGATGCTTGTAAAATGCTTTTACAGTGTTAGTCTAAAGGCTTCTATGAAGGGGCTTTGAGCTGGAAATCTGAATCCCTAGTTCTCAGATGAGTTAGTAGAGGAGAGGTAAAGTGATTAGCTTTCACTTTGGTGGATGAAGCCAACATTCCTGTGTCCTAAACCTAAAGTCATGTGGTTTTCATTATTCTGAATCCCCCTCACAGCTGAATGAATCTATTTATAGAGAAGGCTCATCTAAAAGTTTCCGAAATTCTGAGATGACCATTGAGCCTCTCTAGACATGCCAGTCTACACCTTAACATTGCAAATTCATGCCTGTGGGCCAGCAAGAACTTTGAGGACGTAAAGAGCCTTGGACAGGATGAGCATGCTGTGTGAGGCTCTATTATTTGCCTTTTCAAATAATATATGTTAAAGAACATTTTTATTCTAATTAGGTGATTGCTGCTCTGAGCAGAGGAAACTGTGACCATGGGCATAGCTGTGAAGTTGGAGGACACTATTTTCAAACTTGTCCAGGACAAAGATCGCAGATCTGGAATGATTGTTGTGATCAGGAGAGCAGAAAAGGAAAGGAATCCAGAAGGTGGTGAATTAACTCATCTCATTCATGAATTGTTTTGCTGAATTGGTGCTATAGAGAGAGAAGGGTGACTAAACAACTAGATAGCATGGATAGTTTATTTTGATGATTCTTACATTCATAACATTTTTTCTTTGTCGCCTTATGACCAGTTTCCTGTTTCATCTCATGATTGCCTGGATACTCACAGCCTGGGTGCTGATAAGTTCACAAAAATGAGCATCTTGGCCCCGTGAGAACTCTAGAATCATGTCTACATGGACATTTTTTACTCACAGAGTGTCATCAGAGCAAATTTGTGGTCTCTTAATATTCTCTAGTGGACTATAAATTTTGGACATGTCTCCATCAAAGGGAAAATGGGACTCCAGGAAGTGTCAGGAATGCGTAGTTTCCAGTTAGAATAGAGTCAGTGTGACATTTTGTATGATACAGCGTGTTCTCTGCTCAAAGACATTCCTGAGACGTAAAAGTAACTTTGTCAACTTTCATGCCAAATTATGAACAAAGAAGAAACTAGATGAGAAGAACCTGTTTTGTTCTTGAGTGCGGATATAAGGAAATTAGAATTATGATTCCTTCCTTTAATTGGTGGCATCATCTTTACAAAATGAAATTGACATGGTTTTCAGTGTCACTTTTCAACATGTGACAGAAAATCCACTGTGTATGTGATTTTAAAATTTTGTATTTAGAAAAAGTAACTTTCTGCAAAAAATAGAACTGTGTTACATGCCTTTCATGTATTGAGATATACATTGGACCCCATAATAATTCATGAACATTACACAAATTTAACACAAATTTTAAAAAGCAATTATAGAGTGAAGTTATTGAAGTTAATTTAACTACTTATGGTTTTCACCAAATCTAGAGAAAGCCAAAGCTTTCAATAATGAACACTATAACCATCAAGTCTTTCCAATGGTAAGCTCTTCCCTTGCTTCATTGGTAGAGAATCTCTCTTTGTAATGTTGACAGTAAACCAAATCAGGACTTCCACTTTGGGAGCTCTCCATTTCTGCTCAGTATCATAACTGGGTGTTTATAGAAGGATCATTAAATTTTTGTTGCTCAATTTTCTTATTGGTAAAAGAAGAGATTGAATTAGTTCAAGTTTTCTTTTTACCTTCAGGAGAGCCTTGTTATTTTTCTCTTGCTTCCTCTGGCCCTGGACAGTGGTCAAAATTCCTTGTCTTTCCCATGGATACTTTGGATCTCTTCTCTAGACCTGACCAATTTACTATTTTACTTTAAATTGCTCTTCCTTCAGGATTATTCTTTCTAGTTGTTTTCAAACTTCTTTGTAACTGTTGGTTTCACGGAATTTAAATATACAAAGATTAAGAAGTTTCACCTTTTAATCAAAGCAAGTAACTACTTGATTCCTACTCACCTCCAAAAGCAAAGAGCCCGTTAGTTGCGAAGCTTCACATATTTATGCTGGCTCACTTTTCTTTGTGTCTAATGTGACCAAAATGTTATGTAAGTCACTGACATATTAGATTTATGTATGGATGCAGCTATTCTATTATTTTAAAAACCCATTTATTTGAGTAATATAATAGCTGATTGACTCTACAAGAGTGTGTTCCACAGCCTTTCCAAGCAAAGCTTATGAATCATTATGATTTCATCAAGTTTGAAGAGAGGGAATGACTGATTAGTGGTATGAATCAATGCCAGAAAGTTCACAAAACACATAGCTGTGATTTTTTAACATTTCTGAAAGTGTTATATAGACAGTTTTGGATCAGAAAGAAAGAGAAATGGAGAAGGAAGAGGAGAAGGAAAATGACAGAGTAAGGAAGAAGGAAGGGACTGGTCTATCTAATGGTGTTGCACATGTTCTAAGGGAGGATTAGGTAGCGTAAGGGTGAGTCCATTGCAATGGGGTAAAGCAAAAACAATTTAGTTTGAGCAGATAGAATTTTCTCTGCTTTATCTCAGTTGTCCAGAGAGCATGGAATAAGATGACATTTAGCCATAAGCCTGCAGTTATATAGAAAGGCCAGCTTGGCAGCTTAGAAGCTTCTTTTATGGTGAGAAGGTTTCTTCCACACTGAACAACTGTATGTTTCCTTGGGAAATGAAGGTGAGACATGGAGTGTGTATTTGATTAGTGGTCAAGCTTTTAATAATGAAAGTTTTGAAAATGACAGTGGTGTCTGCTGTTGGGTAACAAGGGCTGATAGTGTAAAGTCCTGACTTGGATGGGTAGAGTTAGGATATGACTGATGCTGGTAGATTATTTCAGCTATATTAAATCATATTAAAATACATTATTAGACATTCAAGCCTTATATATGGTGTTCATCATATTATTTGAAATAATATAGCTAATTATATAATTATTTATTGGCAATTAATATTTATTAAGGGCTTATATAAACACTCATTGGTACAAATTGGACTTTAAGGTAATTCTTGGAGAATGGAACTGTCTCACATAGTGATGGTGTAAATCCTTTCCTCGAGAATGCAGGAACAAGCAAGAAGAAAGGGCAGCATGTCCTGAGTCTTCAATGGGGGCTGGTCAAGTCTCATGCAGGATTCTGAGACTCCAAGGCTATGCCTCTGGGTTTCCTTCAATAACTCCTGAATCTCACCACAATAACTAATCTACATGCAATCCAATTTTAATGTTAGTACTTGAGGCTCAATTTCTAGAGATACTATTTCTCCAAGATATACACACACACTCTCTCTCTCTTTCATACACACACACACACACACACACACACACACACACACACACACACTATAGCATGCCAACTAAATAAAAATAATTCAAAACTTAGCAAAATAGATATTTAAAGAAAGGAGAGGTCAGGGAGTTTGTAGTTTTTGAGTTAGGTCTTAAAAAACAGCTGAAACATAGGACAAAGGCATCTGTGACCTTAACTTCTAATTTATTTCAAATGTAGCTGTTCCGGTAATAACATTCCATGCTTCCAGATCTACATTCATCCCACAAATGTTTCCTGTGTTAAAAGTAGGAGGCATTTTGGCTGTGTATGTATGGGGGATGGTAGTAGAAGATGGTATTTCCAGATGGGATTTTTTCCCTATCTTTTATGTATATATTTTTGCAAATAAACAAGTTGTTGGTGTGTCAAACTCATTTTCCTCCAAAGTGAAGCTCTTTGGAGTATTTGTCTTAACAACAAGCAGATCATGTTGGCTGTTCCAACTTATTATTCCCACAATGAAGGATCCCAAGTAAACTCACATGTGCTCATTGATTTCAGCAAGCCCTCTAATCTATGGAACAAATGCTTTTTTATCACAGATTTTCTCTTAGAGTATAGTTTGAAATTCTTCAACTGAAGAAACTGCTTTCATGTCCACAGACATTAGAAGTGAGGACTTAAAAGGAGATTAGTGGCTTGACTTGATCAGTGTGTAATAAAGATCTGGATATGATTCAAGAAATTGGAGGCAAAGTGGGCATTTGGATTATATACAACAAAGATTCAGATTTTTCTCGCACTATACTGTGTTAGACTGATAATCTGTGATAATTTTATATAGGAAAGAAGCAGTTAGTAAAGGCTTCTTAGCTGCAGCTTTGGCTTGTGTGGACAATGTGTTCTGTATTTTTTGCTGTTGTCATTTTGTTGCTGTTGTTATTTTGTTGCTGTTGTCATTATGAGAGTGGTGTCTTAGCTCCCTTTCTTATTACTGTGATAAAAATACATTGATAAACACAGTTTATGTGGTGAGGAGTGTTTTATTTGGCTTACAGTTCCAGGGTACAATCTACTGTGGTGGAATCTTATTATTCCATGAAACTGGAGCCTAGAACTCCAAAAATCAATGATTTTCAGGAACAATTTCCTTCTAAACCTTGTGGTTTTCAGCAGTTTTTGGCATTCCTTGGTTTGTAAGTACATCCATGGTAGAAACCCTGCCACAGAGATGGAAGAGACTAATGTAGAAGAATGATTTGAGCTCAAGTGTTCAAGACATCTTTAGATAATGTAGCAAAACCCAGCATAAAATAATATAAACAAACTTGTAACAAAGTCCTGTGTCAGAATCTGACCCACAGAAGCACACTATGTGCAGATGAATGTGTACACAAATCATATTTGCAAGTAAGATCATGTTATGAAAAATTGTGGTTAGGCTATCAATATATCTTTTGGGGACTATATAACCCAAAACAAAGACATTTCTTATGTTTTTATAAACTCTAACACTTTCCATTTACCCCATAAACAGATCTTTCTATTTTGATCAATAATTGAAAATTAAATTAAGAAATTTTAATTTATAATGGCCCATGAAAGATGTGGACATTGAGAACCACAAGCAAAGTGATAATAAGAATGCTACAGCAGATACCAGCAAAATATTAACCTTGATATTCTAAGGTATAGAAAAAGAGAGGCCTTTGAGTATTGAGTGAGCTAGTTCAAACATATTACCAAAGCTGCCACTTACGTGCTCTGTATTTGGGGAAATCCTATTTACTTCTGCTAAATTATTTTTCCCCAAGAAATTCATTGGTTGAGAAGATGAATAAAACTTCATAGGCTTTGGAGATAAGTAGATATTAAGTGGAGATGGTCATTGTCTGCATAGTGTAGGTCTTTATCTTGACTATAAATGTAGAGTTATCAATAATACACTGACAAATTATTCACAGTTCATCCAGGACTTTCAGAGCCAATCTTTAGGCAGCAGGTCACTGTCACTCTCCCCTCTCTAAACTTCACAAAGGAACAAAAGAATTTGAGGCCAAAGGAATAGCATTTAATACTTTTTTTTTTTTTTAAATCTGGGATATTTTTTCTCTTTATTTATTTTGTATTTATCAAGAAAAACAGTAAAATGAATTTAAAATGCTGAGAAGTTAACAATAACTATAAAGAAGATAAAAATCATAAGCATGACTTATCAAGGGTGATAATGCAAATAAGATTGCTACACATATATTTACGTTGTGTTCAGCTTTACCTCTGAATTTATTTTCCATCCCTCTATATCCTTATTCAAGATCCCTTCCCCCTCCTGCCACATCTGGTCATTTTCTCTTCTCCACAACTCCCCATCCCCTCACTGGGCAGGGAGCACACAGTCCTATGGTCCCACTGACCCAATAATGCTTGGATCATTCTCCACTCCTGGCAAATCCAGTTTTGTCCCCCCTCCCTCTGGAGTGAGTCAGGTGTTCCTATAGTTGGAGTGGGGTCCGAAGAGTCAGTCCAGGGTGTCTCTGATCCCAAGCTGTTCAGTGGTTGTAGTTTGCCACTTGGGCATGCTTGTTTTTTTTTCTTGGTTTTTTTTTTTTTTTGTTTAGAGACCACTAATGAGTGAGTACATCCCCTGCTTATCTTTCTGAGGTTGTGATACCTCACCCAGCAGGATATTCTCCAAATCCATTCATTTGCCTGCAAATTTAAGGATATCATTTTTTCTTTCTTTTTTTTTTTAAAGATTTTTTTCTTTATTTTGTATTTATCAAAAAAACAGTAAAATGACTTTAAAATGCAGAAAAATTAACAATAACTATAAAGAGGATAAGAATCATAAGCATGGCTTATCAAGGTTGGTAATGCAAATAAGATTGCTACACATATATTACTTTGTGTTCAGCTTTCCCTCTGATTTTTTTTCCATCCTTGTATATCCTTATTCAAGATCCCTTCCCCCTCCCACCACATCTGATCATTTATCTTCTCTGCAACTCCCCATCCCCTCCCTGGGCAGGGAGCAGACAGTCCTATGGTCCCACTGACCCAGTAATGCTTAGATCAGTCTCCACTTCTGGCCAAATCCAGTTCTTTCCCCCCTCCCTCAAGAGTGAGTCAGGTGTTCCTCTAGGTGGAGTGGGATCCAAAGGGTCAGTCCAGGGTGTTTCTGATCCCAAGCTG
>PVIH01007368.1:0-19016 GCA_004025045.1 Sigmodon hispidus
CTCCCTGCCCAGGGAGGGGATGGGCAGTTGCAGAGAAGAAAAATGACCAGATGTGTTGGGAGGGGGAAGAGACCTTGAATAAGGATATATAGGGAAAGCTGAACACAAAGAAAATATATGTGTAGCAATCTTATTTGTATTTCTACCCTTGATAAGCCATGCTTATGATTCTTATCCTCTGTATAGTTACTGTTAACTCTTCTGCATTTTAAATTATTTTTACTGTTTTTTTTTGATAAATACAAAATAAAGAAGAAAAAAAAAAAGAAAAGAAAAATTAGAAGCAAACTCACCTAGAAGGAGTAGAATGTAGGAAGTAATCAAACTTAGAGCAGAAATTAATACAATTGAAACAAAAAGAACAATACAAAGAATCAATGAATCAAAGATTTTGTTCTTTGAGAAAGTCAAAAAGATAGATAAATCCTTATCCAAACTAACTAAAAGCAGAGAGTATCCAAATTAACAAAATAATAAATGAAAAGGGGACATAACAACAGATGCCCATGAAATCCAGAGAATTATCAGATCTTATTTTGAAAATCTATATTCCACAAAAATGGAATACCTAGAAGAAATGGACAGCTTTTTGGACAGGTAACATTTACCAAAATTAAATGAAGACCAGATTAATTACCTAAATAGACCTATACCCTAAAGGAAATTGAAGCTGTCATTAAAGGCCTCCCAAGTTAAAAATGCCCAGGTCCAGATGGTTTCAGTGCAGAATTCTACCAGACATTCAAAGAAGAATTACTGCCATTACATTCACAAAGTAGAAATTGCAGCAATGTTGCCAAATTCTTTTTATGAGGCCACAATTACCCTAATACCCAAGCCACTTAAAAATGCAATAATGAAGGAGAATTACAGACCAATTTTCCTCATGAATATTTAGGCTAAAATTCTCAACAAAATTTTGGCAAACCGTATACAACAATATATAAGAAATATCATCCACCATGATCAAGTAGGCTTCATCCCAGAAATGCAGGGATAGTTCAACATATTAAAAACCATAAATGTCATCCATCATATAAACAAACTGAAGGGAAAAAAAACACATAATCATATCCTTAGCTGCTGAAAAAGCCTTTGACAAAATCCAACAGTCCTTTATGATAAAAGTCCTGGAAATATCAGGAATACAGGGAAAATATCTCAATATACTAAAGGCCATTTACAAGAAGCCGACAGCCAACATCAAACTTAATGGAGAAAATCTCAAAGCGACCCCACTAAATCAGGAACGAGATAAGGATGTCCTTTCTCCCCTTATCTATTCAATATAGTTCTCAAAGTTTGACCTAAAGCAATAAGAGAATGAAAGATTAAGGGGATCCAAATTGGAAAAGAAGTGAAACTCTATTTACAGATGATATGATTGTATACGTAAGTGACCCACAAAATTCTGCCAGGGCCCTTCTAAAGCTGATAAACACCTTCAGCAATGTACATTCAATAACTCAATTAAATAATTGGGTTCATAACTAAAAACAGAATTCTCAGGAGAAGAATTTCAAATGACAGAAAGGCACTTGAAAAAGTGAACAACATCTTTAGCCATCAGAGAAATGCAAATCAAAACAATTTTGAAATACCACCTTATACCTGAGATAAAAGACAAGATAAAAGACACAGATGACAGCCTATGCTGGAGAGAATTTGGAACAAGGAGAACACTACTCCATTGTTGGTGGGAGTGTAAACTTGTTCAGCCACTCTGGAATGCAGTATGGATATTTCTCAGAAAACTGGGAATCAATTTCCTTAAGGATCTAGCAATAGCACTATTAGGCATATGCCCAAAGGACACATATTTGTACTCCAAAGGCATTAGCTCATGTTCATAGCAGCATTGTTCATAATAGCAAGAACCTGGAAACAACCTAGATGACCCTCAACTGAAGAATGGATTAACAAATTGTGGTACATCTACACAATGGAGTACTACTCAGCAGTAAGAAAAAATGATACCCTAAAATTTACTGGCAAATGGATGAATCTGGAGAATATCCTCCTGAGTGAGGTATCACAAACCCAGAAATATAATCCGGGGATGTACTGACTCATTACTGGACTTTAAACAAAAAAAGCAAAAAGCAAAGCATGTCGAAGCTTTAAGTCACAACCACTGAACAGCTTGGGATCTTAAACACCTTGGACCAGCACATTGCATCCCACTCCCTCCAGAGGAACACCCAACCCACTCTTGATGTTGGGGTGAAGAGAGCAGATTTGCCCGGAGTAGATGCTGAACTAAGCCATATTGAGACCTTGGGACCTCCTGTCCTTTCTGGGGAGGAGATAAAGATATGTGGAGAAGAGAGAGTGACTCTAAAGGAAGCTTGAACAAGGATATACACAGATATAAAATATGAGTTTATTCATAATAAAAACAGAAAATAATTATGAATAAAAAAAGAAGTACTTTATTGTTATCTAAAAAATTAACTTGATTCATGCTTAATAGATCATGGTAATTGTGCAAATCAAGGTAAACTGACCTCTCACAGTGTTGAATATTTTCTTTTTAATAAATTTGTGATAATGGAGCATCTCTATTTAATGCCTTTACCTAATTTGTAAGAGTTTTATAGTTTTTCTCTTGGTGGGGATAGGGCTAAGTAGTCAGATTCAGAGCTTTGTGGCAGACAGATCTTTAAGCATGAAGAATAAGGTGTAGAAAATGGTATAACTCATGGTAGGCCCTAGCTGTCAGTAAAGGGAGCCAGAACAAAACATGAAAGCTCCAGGAAGAAGAAACCAACAAAAACCTAAGAGAATGTAGCACTTAGAGATGGTGGATATGTTAGAGCAATAACAATAGGAGGGAAGCTCCAAGTAGAGTTTACAAGCATCAAGACACTAATTCTAAGACCAAATGTTCTCTGAACAGCACAACGCAACTGACAACCTAAGGAAACTCATTTTGAATTGTCCTTTGACAGCTGGGTATCCACTTCTCTACCTCTACCATGGGCTTGAAAAGTGAACCAGAATATCTAATTGGAATCCTCTTCACCAGCTCAAATTTTCTTCCCATACAGCTTCAGGTTTAACAGATCTTTTCTGACTGATTACATTTATCATCTGATTTGCATATATTTACTTCCCACCAACCAAAGCTCCCAGGTTCACCCTACCAAGGCACAATGCAGTCTGGTTGCCAATTTGTCACAGGCCACAGTCCAACTATCAAAAGACTTTGGCTGAGTAATTAACTCCCAGTGCTCCTTATAGAAGGAAAGATCACACTTGAAACTCATGAGAAAGAGACTTGTGGAGCACCTGCCAACTGAAAAATGGGAACACAGTTCCCCCCTCTTTTGCTTTGAGAAACACTGTATCTGCTTCCCAAGCAGGGACCTGCCTCAGGGTCTCCTGTTCTGAGATCTGCTTTTACTCCTACCCTCAGAGACCTGGCAAATAGGAGACAGGCTGCCCCTGCTAGTCATATTAATCACTTGCTCTGTACACAATCGCTTAGCAAGAGGCTTCTCTTGGGTAGTGTCAACAGATGTTCTTAGAGCTAAAAGCTGTGACACTTGGCTTCAGTATTTTTCTTGGCACTGGAAGGCTACTGGAGCACAGAACTCTAATACAACCTCTGTTAGCATTCTATAGCTACTGAGGGTCTCAGAATTTCTACTTTCCTGTCCAAGTTTTCTGCTTTTCAAACTATTAATTATTCATTCTCTATTAATCTTCTTTGGAAACTAAAACTTCACCTTTGTGTGTGTGTGTGTGTGTGTGTGTGTGTGTGTGTGTGTGTGTGTATGTGTGTGTCTTCTACTCTCTGCTCAAACCATTTTTGGGCAAGAAAGCCATTGGAAGATCATGAAGTAGGGAGGGTAGCAAAATGTGGAGGAGATAAGAGGAGATGGAGAAGGGGAAATAACATGATCAAAATATATTTTATGAAAACAGTCATTTTAAATATCGAAAGAACTTATTGAACTTAATTGGAGAATTGGCAGATCACTAATTAAAATTTTGTGTATGTGTTTTATAATTGTACTTGTAACATTTTTTAATGTGCTATCATAAATAATATTATATTTTAAATTTTAAATTCCAAATGTTCATTTCTTAAATGGAAGATAATATATATATTAATTTTTGAAATATTATAATATTTTTTGTTTTGGTTAGAGTTTCCATCACTGTGATAAACACCACAATCAAAAGCAAGTTTGGAAAAAGGCAGCTTTTTGAGGTATACTTTCATATCATAGTGCATTATTGAAGGAAATCAGGACAAAACACAAACGCAGGAACTGATGTAGAGGACATGGAGGAGGATTGCTTATTAGCTGTCCTCATAGCTTGCTCAGCCTGCCTTTTTTGTAGAACTCAGGACTACCAATCCAGACATGGTTCTAGCCATAATGGTCTAGGCCCTCCCACCTCAAGCACTGTGGTGATATGTTACATATATAATAAAACCTAGAATATCAAGAGATCAACACACAGTCAAAAAGTAGGAAGACATAGATCCACCAGTTCTGAATCTTTGAGTACAAGACCAAAGAGCTGGGCTTCAAAGGCACATACGTTTTATCCCAGCATAGGGAAAGCCAGGAGTGGTGACCTATGCCTTTAATCCCATAGCTCAAAGACAGAGATCTTTCTGTGTTTCTGTGAGTTCAAGGATGACTACCAAATAGAGTAGCTCACACCTTTAATCCTAACCTGGATAGGATATAGCTGAGTGAAGAGGGTTTTTAGGAAAAGAGCTACAATTAGAAGTGACCAGGATGGAGGGTGAGGAAGCTGGAAGATAGCAGGGTGAGATTTGACTGTGATGTTTCCTCTCCCTAATGTTTCCGTCTTTACCTGATATCTGGCTCTGAGTGTCTTTCATTACAATCAGAATGTGTTACAAATCACTAATTAAGAAAATGCCCTGCAAGCCTGCCTACAGCCAGATCTTAAGGAGACATTTTCTCAGTTAAGGATTCCTTCTCTGTGTTGACTTGAGCTTGTGTCAACCTTACATAATACTAACCAGAACAGCTTTGTAAATTAATCTTGTGCCACATATGATTGTATTTAGAAGCAATAAAGTTATAATGTGTGTCCTGTACTTCATACTGTAAAAAAATTGAGTGATTTTTGATTTTTCATCATGAAATTTTTTGTTTTTGTGTTGTTTATTTTCTCATTAGATACATTATACAAAATGAGCACTGCTCTGTAATATTTTGGATATTTCTAGTTAGTATAAAGACTATAAAACTCAAACTTATTAATAAATTGAAGAGGTATAGTATAGTAAGAATTATTTAAATGTAACATATCATAAAAGGATTAATAGGTATTAAAGGGTTAAACAAGCAATTATAGATATAAGGTATCTTTAAAATAGTTTTAAGAGGGTTGGAACTTTTGTGCTGGATGTTTGGTCTCCTCCCAGAGAAAGCAGTAACCAAACAGGAAGGCAAGTCGGTATTCTATGGTTGATCTTGACTATGCCCTTTGTGGGGCTGGATCTTTTGAGGTCATTAGGATTTGCTGAGTCACTAATGCTTTTTTGAGTAACACCTGCATCACATTACAGTATAGTATCTTTGAAAAAGTGCTTCCATGTAGGCTTGAGGTTCATAGTTTGCTCCATATCAACAATGCAAAAAGGGGAGCCTAACTAGGGAGATAGGGAGTCCCCTACAGCTTGCTGGCTATCTTGGCTAGCTAAATACATGATTTTTTTTTCTTATTGAATAAGATACCCTCTCTCAAAAAATAATGTGGAGATGTGATTGAAGAAAGCATCCTATGAAAACTGTTGCCTGTCACATACATACACCCATATGTGTACCTGAATACACATACCAACCCATCTCTTATACATATAAAGAAAAATGAGAATTAAATTTATGTTTAATATCTATGAACAATAAAGAAATGAGAATGTGTACTAAAAAATTCAAATGTACCCAGAGAGATTTCATAAACATGGCTCAGATATGTGCATCACAGATACTTCAGACACTGAAAGATCTTATGCTTGTGAAGAATTTGAGCCTGAAAAATGTGGAGCTATTTGGTAATTGCACTGGAGACATCACATATATTTATATTTATTAAATAATAAGATAAAGAATTATTTTTCTGGCTAAGTAAATTTAGTGAGCTGTTCGAATTAAATCCAATCTAATCAACTTATGAGTATATATATTACAAAATTTAATACAAAGTATTTCAATGAAAGTATTTTAATTTTTCAGTAATATCACTAAAATTTAGTAAGCAAATTATATTATTGAATATATTCTTTTATGTTAATTAAGTGTTCTCTTGGGATATTTTCTTTTTCTTTAATGATTTTTGCAGATCTTAAAGAATGGACTTGAGGACTTGTGTATACTAAGCAGACAGTGGGGGTACAACCTCAGCCTATTTCCATTTCCACTTATTTTTCTGAATCTTCAGGTTAATTGAGAACTTTTCTTAAGTAACTTCACTCTTCACAGTTGTACAAGGTTTCTGGCCCCATCAGGACAGAGTTCCAGACTTGCCCGAGGCTGCTTTGACCCCCCCAAAAATGACTCAGATGCTTATATAAATTTTATCCTGTTTGACCTATGTCTCAGGCATATATGTAGCCTCTGAGGATATGGACCCCAATGGGGTGTGTTAGATACTAGGGAACCCGGACTCCTCTTCCTATTTAGTTTCTGTTTTCCTCTGGAGCAGATTGAATCATTCTCTGTCATGGGACAATTCCCTCTCCAAGAATTGTCTTAAAGTCCAATTTGTATCAGTGAGTGTTTCTATAACCCCTTAATAAATATTAATCCTTGTATGATATATTGCATGTGAGTATTTTCACCAATACTTCACTTTGCTTAATAATTTTTTCTTTATGTCAAACATAATGTACTGAATAAAAAGAACTATATAAAACTCTGAATAACATATTGGTAAAAGTTGGAGTGAGGGAAGAGTGTTCTATACTGCCTTTCATAGATTTCAGACACATCTAGAATGTCTGAATGGTCTATAATCTTTGTAATTTTTTCCCAAGATTTTTTCTCCCCTCAGTTGGGGTAGAATAAAAACAATGTGCTCAGGTTAGACATTTAACTTTATGCCTGTGTAAAGTTATAATGTCTGGAGTTATATTGTCTTGTTAATACATTCATTACTAAGCTCAGTGAAGCTCTGCTACCATCCCACAGATGTAAGTGTATTTGAAAAGCATTTAATAATATTAATTTATACCAAAATAGAATATAGATTTGTCACAAAGTAATTTACCCATAAGTAAATCAATAATATTGATCTATAAAGCACAAACTGCTGAAAAATGTTTAAACTTTTGCTAATATTAAATATAAATATGAGGAGACCTGAGGAACAAAGATGCAGTAGTGACATCATACATCAAAGTTACATATATTGTGTCTGACTAAGATATGTATTTATTGGCATGATATTGTTAATGATGAGCATCATAATAATTAAAGAATATAAATAAACATCTGAAAGAAGAAAATAGTGAGTATAGATTTAAAAGATAATGACAGGAAACTTTTATTTCACATTTTACATAAAGTCATTTTTGTAGGAACCAGGTAAATACAATGTGAAGACAAACACAAAAAAGGAAATTACTAAAATAGTTGAAAGCAGCTCCCATTCTCCAGATAAATAAAGATCTCAGTAGGTGGTTAGTTTTTAGAATAAATTGCTATTTTCCAATTATGGCTATATCTGTTTAAATATTGAAATAATATAAAAGTAAATCTGACTTTACTTTTTAGGACCAACCTACAAACAGCTTGTAAGTTCCAACAGCATCTTCAGCTAAGCAAACTGTAAACTGATTACTATTCTTAAATTCTTCAGAAACTCAATTCTATTCCAGAAGAAAAATGAACAGATGTGGTGGGAGGGGGAAGAGACCTTGAATAAGGATATACAGGGATGGAAAAAAAAATTCAGAGGGAAAGCTGAACACAAAGAAAATATATGTATAGCAATCTTATTTGTATTTCCACCCTTGATAAGCCATGCTTATGATTCTTATCCTCTGTATAGTTATTGTTAACTTATCCGCATTTTAATTTTTTTTTACTGGTTTTTTTTTGATAAATACAAAATAAAGAAGGAAAAAAAAATTCTTCAGAAACTTGAAGTTGTGGATAAACTGCCCAGAGTGGAATGTTCTCAGTAAGAATAGCCTTGCCTCAAGGGAAACTCTTTCACTAGAGCCTCACAAGCTCAAGCTTTCTCAAAAACTAAGGAACTTTGAAGAAATAAAATAGCTCATTTTAGTGTTCTATTGCCTGTTGTCTACAGGGTACATGAAGCTGTTCCTTGAAGATCACAGACTGGGCTTAAGACACAAGCTCACTGAACCATAGGTAATATAAGTTGCTAATTAATTTAAATATAAGGAACCACAGTAAAGAAACAAACATATGGCAAATAAGGAGAACACTCCATGTCATATATAATAAAATAAGTGTAAGTAGAAAAACTTCCAAGCTACACTTATTACACGATTTAAAATATAAAAAACAACAAATCTTGAAAAAGGATATGAAGTGACTAGAACCCTATTTGTTCGTAAAGGAAAGCCAGGATGACACAGAATTGTTAAAAGTATATTTATTGAGGTGTTTTATTTCTTTTGATTTTGCAAAACTGAGTGTAACCACATGATCCATCAAGTCTTCTTTGTAATTTTCAAAATACAAGTCTTCAAATACATGAGCATAGAAGAGTAATGGGAAATTAACAACAACAAAAAAAAACAAGATATACTTCATGAATTGAATAAATAAATGGAGCATGGTACATCTGAAAGCAGATAATTATTTAGCATGAAAACTAAATGAACTATCAAAATGGGTAAATGTGGAGAACACCTAGATGCATATAACTAAGTAAAAGACAAGAATCTATAAAAGCTACAGGACACATGGTTCTATCTATATGATGATCTTGGGAAAATGTAAGAACAGAGACAACTTTAAAAAATGATTTCCAGGTGTTGGTGGAGGGATTCATATGATGGATGAAAATATTTAGAACTTTCAAGACATTAATATTATCAGAGAAATCAAATATTTGATCTGGAATATACATATTGGATATCCTCCATTGAAGCAATAGATCAAGTCAGGCCAGGTCAAATTAATAAATCAAGGTTTAAACTGAGTAGAGCAAAGAAACTCCTGAATGACTTTCAGGAATACAGGAGAGAAATCAAAAGGTAAATATGGTGAACAAGTCTTAACCCTAACCCTAACCCTAACCCTAAATCTAACCCTTAGGTATGGTCTTAAGAAAAGGAGCTGACCCTTGGTGGACTTTCTGAGAGGAAGGGCTGCTGCTTGCTGGGTTTTTGAGGTAGTAGGCTCTGGGATGAGACAGATGAGACCTGAGTTTTGAATGTACCGTTCTATGAGATGGAGATCCCCAACATTCCAAAGTTTTATAGTATATGTGGATGCCAATTGGGCTTCCAACTAAACATATATATTTCTGTAAGAATCATATTTTTCTAAAATCAATACATGATTGCATCTTTTACATTCCCATCCAACTTTGCTCATAAAAGAGAACATACCTTTTGAACTTAAAACCAAGTAGACATGACAGAGACTGGCTCATAAAGCCCACACTCTTTTCTGTTTGATATTTTATAATTACAACTTGTTAACTTACTGATAGATATTGTGAGGTTTTATATTCATCCCCATTTAGATTCCAACCAATGCTGAAAGAAAGATGTAAAATACCTCTAAACTCCTTCTCTGCATATATACAAGGCCACAATCTTTATATATATCACACTACAAAGCAATGTATTTATAATGTTGTAGAAAGTGTACTGAAGACTTATAATAAACCCAAGTCCAAATTCTTTATCTAGTTTCACCCCTAACATTAGAGTATGAATTGGGATATATGATGATTATTGTCTGAAATACTTAAATCCCAATCGATATAAAACAACCCCTGTGTGTTTTCACCTAAAAACAACCTTTGAAAATACATGCAGTAAATTAATAGCACTATAAGAGAAAATAGACAAATTCACTCACATTTTTGGACTTCAATAACTCTCAGTAATTGACAGCTTGTACATGAAGAAAATGGGCTAAAGTTGACTTGAATAGCATAATAAATCAAAAGCCCAATTGATACTGTTGACTATTATGCCCCCTAACAGTTGAATGTACATTATGCTTAACTTGAAATAAAACATTCACTAATATAGGCCCCACACATTTCATAAAACACATCTGCAGCAGGTTGAAAAAATAGAAATCATCAAAAATGTCTTTTGGACCACTGTCAAAAAAATAGATTAGTAGTGGAGAGCGAGCAAGAAAATCTTCAAATACATGGATATTATGCTATATACTCATCAAACAAATCTTGAGAGCACTTAAAAATTAATTAGAGGGAAATAAAAATGCAGATTTAAGACATAGATAGTGAGATGTAGTGAAATCACAGCTTAGAGAGAGACTTTCAATCTCTGCTTTTTAAATTAGAAAAGAATTAATGGTGACAATATAAATTTCTGTGCTAGGAAGTAAGAACAAAAGAAGTGCAAGCTAAGCACTAATTAAACAAAGGAAATATACAAGTTCTGAGTGGAAATCCATGAAGTTGAAAATATGATATCAATAGTGTAAAAAATAGTCGGTTTTCTTAAAATATAAATAACAATAAATTTGATATTTCTGTTGCCAGAGTAGTAACCAGAAAAGGGAACCTGAAAATTATAATCAAAAGTCAAGACTCTGAGTCCATACTTGTTACTCAAATAATAAAATGGCATTATGTTCTAACTCATTCCAATGAATCTAAAAGTGCAATGAAATGGGACAATGATTTAACAGAAAAGGCTTCTGAAATCAAACAAGACAAAGCAGGTACATCAAATATTTTTATAGATATTAAAGAAGTAATATATAAAAATAATAATTTTTTAAAATTAAAACATATATTCTGGAAAGATTTGTGGTTTAAGTATATGAAACAGAAAAGATTTACATTACCCCTCAGTAACCACTTCTAGAAAATATATTTTAAAGGAAGAAAAGGTTGTTTACATATTTTATAAAGGAGGGCATATTTTAAAATATCAAATTAATGAAAATAGTAAGCTAAAATTATTATAGGAATGAACATTATAGAATAAGATTACTTATGCATATATTCATAAAGATTGAAGGAAAAATTTTAAAATAATTTAATGATATACTATAGAAAGTATTATGTATTACAGCATGGCGTGATAAACTCCAGCTTGCTTGACATTTGAATATCAATTGATGTAATCAGCAAGGGTAAAGGAAAAAATGTGTTTATTTCAATATTTAAAGAAAATTCTTTGACAAACATGAAACAGCCTCAAGTAGAACTAGCCAGAAAAGTAGGAATAGTTGAATAAGAAAACAATTTGATGGAGAAAATTTATAACAAAACATCCAAAATGTAGAATTTTGGTTGTGAGCTTTGCCATCTCTCCAGTCCATTATATTTTGCAATTTGGTTAAAACGTTTGCTTTCAGATCAGAATCAGGTAACATATTCTTTCACTGCTACTCTTACAAAAAGACCCAAATAAAGTCGTAATAGAAAAAAATAATATCTAAATAAACTAGTAAGAAATAAATCCAGAACAATTTTTCCAAATTAGAATGGTATACTGCTGTGGTTATATGTTCTGGTACATTGTTAATATTCTTCCCTCCTACTGGCTTAATAAAATGCTGATTGGCCAGAAGGAAGATAGGAAGTGTGGACAGGGCTGCCAGACTAAGAAAATTCTGAAAACGGAAAGAACAGAGCAGAGAGGTCATTGAGAAACCCTCAGAGATGCCAGCAGATGCAGAGGAAAGATATCCATGATGCTTTGAGGAAAGGTACCAAGCCACATGACTAAACAGATTAATGGAAATAGATTGAGTTAAGATAAAAAAGCTAGCTATCAATATATATGAGCCATAGGTCAACCAGCATGAAATCAATATAAGCCATTGTGTGATAATTTGGAGCAAAGTGGCAGTCAGACTGAGACAGCTCTCAACCTCTGGGCTAGGCCAGAAAGTGCAGGCCAGAAACTTTACATTACAGTATACTGTTAGTATTCAAGATCCATCATTACCCTGAGCATGAATATGTAAGTGAAAATGTAATATATACATATGGTAAGTAAAACTAAAAACCCTAATTTAAAATATAATTTTTAATTAGTGGAGAATTCTGTAGTCATAGCAAAGCACAGTAATATGACTGGTCTATTCTCTTGATCTACATATTCAATGCAACCAATAAATTAAAATTATAGCAAGTTCCTTTCTGGGCACCTGAAAAATGGATAGAAAGTGAATGCAACAATATGATTAAGAAAAACATTCATGGATGACTTTCCTGATAAGTTAGAAAACAAACATATCATGCCACCATAAACAAAATGTGGAATATGAATAAATCAATGGATAAGACAAAAGTTCCCAGGAAAAAAATCAAACAAATATAGGATATTGATATCAATGAAGAAAAAAAAAAAAGGTCTGTAACTTAAGTAGCCCTAAGAGGTTAGCTAGGTTTGTAGCAGTAAACAGAATTAACCTCCTGTTGAGTTGACCTTAAGTGGAATTAGACAGCTATTGGTTGTTACCAACGTATGAGTGCAAATTTTGTACTTTTATGGTATATTGAAACAATGCTTGAGATGAGTACATGCTGCAGCTGGGTAGAACTTATTAAACTTTCTCCTCTGGTGCCAGCTTGTGTAGGGGTCCTTTCTTTCCTGGACCTATTGGTCACCAGACAGAAGTTTTGGTGGCTAATGAGCAGGAATAGAGAAAGCCTTCCTTAAGAAAGATTTTATTAACATACTTGAGCTAATGGCTTTGGAGTGTGACTGTATATCTTTAGGGTATACACCTAGAAGTGGTATTGTTGGGTCCTTGGGGAGACAGATTCTCAATTTTCTGAGAAATTGCCATACTGTGTTCTAAAGTGGCTGAACAAGCTTACACTCCCACCAACAATGGAGGAGTGTTCCCCTTGCTCTGCAACCTCTCCAGCATAGGCTGTCCTCTGTGTCTTTTATCTTAGCCAACCTAACATGTGTTAGGTGGTATCTCAAAGTTGTTTTGATTTGCATTTCTCTGATGGCTAAAGATGATGAGCACTTTTTCAGGTGCCTTTCAGTACTTCTTCTGCTGAGAATTCCCTTTTTATATCTGAACCCCATTTTTTATTGGGTTATTCAAGGTTTTGGGCTCTAGATTCTTGAGTTCTTTATATATCTTAGAGAGGCATTAGCTCAACTATGTTCATAGCAGCGTTATTTGTAATAGCAAGAACCTGGAAACAACCGAGATGTCCCTCAACTCAAGAATGGATTAACAAACTGTGGTACATCTACACAAAGCAGTAAGAAAAAAATGATATCCTAAAATTTGCAGGCAAATGGATGGATTTAGAGAATATTCTCCTGAGTGAAGTATTACAAATTCAGAAAGATAAGCAGGGGTTATACTCACTCATTAGTGGACTCTAAACAAACAAACAAACAAAAAAGAAAAAAGGCAAGCATGCCCAAGCTGCAAACCACAACCACTGAACAGCTTGGGATCAGAAACACCCTGAATTGACTCCTTGGATCCCACTCCCCCTAGAGGAACACCTGACTCACTCTTGAGGTAGTGGGGAGAAAACTGGATCTGCCAGGAATGGAGACTGAACTAAGCAATATTGGGGCAGTGGGACCATGGGACTGTCTGCTGCCTGCCCAGGGAGGGGATGGGGAGTTGTGGAGAAGGAAGAATGACCTGATGTGCCCATAGGGGAAGAGACCTTGAATAAGGATATACAAGGATAGACCGGGTGCTGTCTGCAGAGCAAGTCCCAGTGCACTCTGTAGCAGGCACAGATAAAGTCTGCCTGTCACCATACCCCCAGCTGCTGCTGAGGGAATTTGCATGGCTACCCACCTCCACCTCCAACTGAGCTAACAGATAATGACTGGGGTCCCTGAAGGACAGACTCAGACCCTGTCCAGAGGTGAGGAGGCCTCACCAGGCCCAAGCGCATATACCCCAGTCAGGGAGGGAGAGTTGAGTTCCCATCGGTTCCAGTTCTGCTTCCTGAACCGGGTGCTGTTTGCAGAGCGAGTCCCAGTGCACTCTGTAGCAGGGGCAGATAAAGTCTGTCTGTCATCATACCCCCAGCTACTTTTGAGGGAATTTGCAAGTCTATCTACCTCCACCACCAAGTGAGCAACAGATAATGACTGGGGTCCCTGAAGGACAGATTCAGACCCTGCCCAGAGAGGTGATAGGAGGTACACAAGCCCTAGTGCCACAACTGACCAGGGGCCACCTAATCGTGAACCACTGAAGCCATGGGCAAACGTCAGTGCAAAAACTTACATAATAATACAAAGAACATCAAGGTAACTCCAGAAGAAAGTGGTGATCTTACAAATACAAGACCTGAGCTGAGCAATGAAGAGAATACAGAAGGAAGCAACATCAAAAATTCCTTTTTGATGATCATTGAAGCTCTCAAAGAAGATATGAAAAAAATGCCTTAAAGAAATAGAAGAAAAAACAAACAAAAAATTGGAAGACATGAACAAATCTATGAAAGAAACATGCCAGGAACTAAAAGCTGAAATAGAAGCAATAAAAAAGGCACAAAATGAGGCAAAGATGGAAATAGAAAACCTGAAGAAAAAGCTGGAACCACAGATACAAGCATAACAAACAGAGTTCAAGAGATGGAAGATAGAATCTCTGAAGTGCAAGACTCAGTAGCTCAAATAGATATATCTGTCAAAGAAAATAGTAAAACTAAAAAAGCCATAACTCAAAATGTTCAGGAAATCTGGGACACCATGAAAAGACTTAATTTGAGAATAATAGGAATAGAAGAAGGAGAAGAATACCAACTCAAAGGCACAGATAATGTTTCAATAAAATCATAGAAGAAAACGTCCCTAACCTGAAGAAGAAAATGCCTATAAAGATACAAGAAACTTACAGAACACCAAATAGATATGACCCCCCAAAAGTCAGCACACCACATTATAATCAAGCCACAAAACATACAGAACAAAGAAAAAATTTTAAGAGCTGCAAAAGAAAAGGGCCAACTCACATATAAATGCAGACCCATCAGAATAATGCCTGACTATTCAATGGAAACGATGAAAGCTAGAAGGGCTTGGTCAGAAGTTATACAGATGCAAAAAGAGGATGGCTGCCAAGCTAGAATACTATACCCAGCAAAATTATCAATCACCATAGATGGAGTAAACAAGGTATTTCAGGACAAAGTCAGACTGAAAGAATATCTATCTACCAATCCAGTACTACTTAGAGTATTAGAGGGAAAACTCCAACCTAAGGACCCCAGATACACCCATGAAATCACAAACAATCAATAATTCCACAGAAGAATACCCCAGAGAAAGGATATACAAACAAGTTACCACCAAAAACAGCAGAAAATATGAATCAATGGTCACTAATTTCCCTTAATATTAATGGTCTCAACTCTCCTATAAAACATCACACACTAACAAGATGGACACAACAACAGAAGCCATCCTTCTGTTGCCTACAAGAAACACACCTAAACCACAAAGACAGACACAGGCTTAGAATAAAGGGTTGGGAAAAGATTTTCCAGTCAAATGATCCTAAGAAACAAGCAGGGGTTGCAATCCTAATATCTAACAAAGTAGACTTTAAGCTAAAAGCAATTAAAAGGGACCAAGATGGTCACTACTTATTCATCACAGGAAAAATTGGTGAAGAGGAGATTTCAATCTTGAATATTTATGCCCCTAATATAAGGGCACGTACTTATGTAAAAAAAAAAAACACTGCTAAAGCTCAAATCCCACATCAATTCTTACACCTTAATAGTGGGAGACTTCAATACCCCACTTCCAACCCTGGATAGATTAACCAGACAGAGTCTAAACAGAGAAATAAGGAGTCTAAAAGAGGTTATGATGCAAATGGATTTAATAGATATCTACAGTAGCTTCCACCCAAATGCAAAGGAATATATATATTTCTCAGCTCCTCATGGAATTTTCTCCAAAATTGACCACATAATTGGTCATAAAGCAAATATCAACAGATACAAAAAAATGGAAATAATCCCTTGTAACCACCATATGGTCAGATCATATCAGACTACCAGGGCCTAAAGTTAGAGTTCAACAACATCAAAACCCAAAGAAAGCCTACCAACTCATGGAAACTAAACATCACTCAGCTGAACCATCTCTGGGTCAAGGAAGAAATTAGGAAAGAAATCAAAGTCTTCCTAGAATTTAATGAAAATGAATCCACAATGTATCCAAACTTGTGGGACACAATGAAAGCAGTCTTAAGAGGAAAATTCATAGCGATAGATGCCTACATAAAAAACCTAGAGAAATCCCAACTAGAGACCTAACAGCTCAGCTGAAAGCCTTAGAACAATTAGAAGCGAACTCACCTAGAAGGAGTACACAGCAGGAAATAATCAAACTTAGAGCTGAAATCAATACAATTGAAACAAAAAGAACAATACAAAGAATCAATGAATCTAAGAGTTGGTTCTTTGAGAAAGTCAACAAGATAGATAAGCCCTTAGCCAAACTAATAAAAAAAAAGAGAGTGTTCAAATCAACAAAATCATAAATGAAAAGGGGGACATAACAACAGACCCCAGGAAATACAGAGAATTATCAGATCATATTTTGAAAATCTGTATTCCACAAAAATGGAAAACATAGAAGAAATGGACAGCTTTCTGGACAGGTACCATCTACCAAAATTAAATGAAGATCAAATTAATTACCTAAAAAGGCCGATAACCCTTAAGGAATTTGAAATTGTCATTAAAAACCTCCCCAAAAATAAAAGCCCTGGTCCAGATGGTTTTAGTGACGAATTCTACCAGACATTCAAAGAAGAATCACTACCGTTACTCCTCAAACTATTTCACACAGTAGAAACTGAAGGAGTATTGCCAAATTCTTTTTATGAGGCCACAATTACCCTAATACCCAAGCCACTCAAAGACACAACAAAGAAGGAGAATTACAGACCAATTTCCCTCATGAATATTGATACAAAAATTCTCAACAAAATTTTGGCAAAGCGGATACAACAATGTATAAAATATATCATCCACCACGACCAAGTAGGCTTCATCCCAGAAATGCAGGACTGGTTTAACATACAAAAAACTGTAAATGTTATCCATCATATAAACAAACTAAAGAAACAAAACCACATGATCATATCCTTAGATGCGGAAAAAGCCTTTGAGAAAATCCAACACTCCTTTATGATTAAAGCCCTGGAGAGATCAGGAATACAGGGAGAATTCCTAAATATAATAACGGCGATTTATAAGAAGCAAACAGCCAGTATCATACTTAATGGAGAAAAACTCAATGCAATCCCACTAAAATCAGGAACTAGACAAGGATGTCCTCTCTCCCCTTATCTATTCAATATAGTTCTTGATGTTTTAGCTAAATCAATAAGGGAACGAAAAGAGATTAAGGGCATACAAATTGGAAAAGAAGAAGTGAAGCTATCTCTATTTGCAGATGATATGATTGTGTACATAAGTGACCCACAAAATTCTTCCAAGGAACTGCTACAGCTGATAAACACCTTCAGCAATGTAGCAGGATATAAGATTAACTCAAAGAAATCAGTAGCCCTTCTATACACTAAAGATAGAAGACCTGAAAAAGAAATAAAGGAAACATTACCCTTCATAATAGCTGCAAATAGTATTAAATACCCTGGAGTAACTATAACCAAAGAAGTAACAGACCTATTTAACAAAAATTTTAAATCATTGAAGAAAGAAATTGAAGAGGATATCAGAAAATGGAAAGCTCTCCCATGTTCCTGGATTGGTAGAATCAACATAGTAAAAATGACAATTCTACCAAAGGCAATCTACAGATTCAATGCACTGCCCATCAAAATCCCAACACAATATTTTTGGACCTTGGAAGAACAATACTCAATTTCATTTGGAATAACAGGAAAGCCAGGATTGCCAAAACAATTTTACTCAACAAAAAACCTCAGGAGATATCACCATTCCTGACTTCAAGCTATACTATAGAGCTACAGTAATAAAAACAGCCTGCTACTGGCATAAAAACAGTCTTGTGGACCAATGGAATAGAATTGAGGATCCAGACATTAACCCAAAAACCTATGAACACCTGATCTTTGATAAAGAGGCCCAAGACATTCAATGGAAAGAAGATAGTATATTTAACAAATGGTGTTGGCATAGCTGGATGGAAGTGTGTAGGAAAAGGCAAATAGATCCGAGCCTGTCACCCTGCATAAAACTTAAATCCAAGTGGATCAAAGACCTCAACTTAAACCCAGCCACTTTGAACTTGATAGAAAAGAAAGTGGGAAATATACTTCTACAAATTGGCACAGGTGACCACTTCCTAAATATAACACCAGTGGCACAGACACTAAGACCAACAATCAGTAAGTTGGATCTCCTGTTGGTAAAAAGCTTCTGTAAAGCCAACGACACTGTCAATAGGACAAAACACCCACCTACAGAATGGGAAAAGATTTTCACCATCCCTACAAGTGATAGAGGACTAATCTCTAAGATATATAAAGATCTCAAGAATCTAGAGCCCAAAACCTTGAATAACCCAATTAAAAATGGGGTTCAGATATAAAAAGGGAATTCTCAGGAGAAGAAGTACGAATGGCTGAAGGGCACCTGAAAAAGTGCTCATCATCTTTAGCCATCAGAGAAATGCAAATCAAAACAATTTTGATATACCACCTGACACCCGTTACATTGGCTAAGATAAAAGATACAGAGGACAGCCTATGCTGGAGAGGATGCGGAGCAAGGGGAACACTCCTCCAATGTTGGTGGGAGTATAAGCTTGTTCAGCCACTTTGGAATGCAATATGGCGGTTTCTCAGAAAATTGAGAATCAATCTCCCCAAGGACCA